>JAQIWU010002326.1:0-12536 GCA_034696445.1 Isotomiella minor
ATCAATTTTCATTATAGTTAAGACCCGGCTGTTTAATGAAGTGGGTGAGACTCAACATAACATCCGCAGGACAATGGAAGAGTGTGCTTTCACCACCACTAAAACTCCTTTTCCTCTTCTTTTCTCTCAATGTTTTTGGTTTCCAGAAGGAACGGTCAATTTTGCCATTGCTGCATCGCATTTATTTCCTCTCTTTCTTTCCAGGTCATGATGGCAGGAAAGAAAAACCCTACCTACCTACATTGTTGATTGTTTCTGAAGCACAGGAGGGCAACATTTATAACATTTGGATAACAAAGTCGTCATAAAGTTAAGATTTGTTATGTGGCTACCTAAATGTTTCTCTTCTAGAATAGGAAGGAGGGTTGAATGTGTAAGCTAAAATTGTACATTCACATTAACCTGCTGATTACAAATGTACACAAACCGTTGGCGTTTTGTTTTGCTTTTATATGGACATTTCGTCTTGTTCCTTCATTGCATGCTGAACGTACTTGTACTTTACGTATCGAATGGCTAAGCAAACATGTTTCAAAAAAGCTCATGCTTTTATACTCACTACACTTTCTAACTAATGCTTGAATGCTCAATCCTGTATTGACTAATAATAGCATGTTCAACTCCCAAGAAAGCTCTTTAACTGGAAGAGGAAAGGAAAATCAACCATGATAAGAACCATGCCATGCAAAGATTGATAACAAAACAATGGCAGTTTTTCATAATTTGGTTCCCAAAGACTTTCAAAGTTTTTGATGAGTTTTCTCCTACAACTTTTTAATAAGTTGGCATGAGAACTGCTAGAGTCGAAGTTGAGTTGAGATCCATATGCCATGCCAGGGACCTTTGAAGTTGATGATGGTACTTCAAAGTTTTGTATGACATAATGAGGGACTGATGATGGAGAAAGATCATAGAGATCGTGGAACTAAAAGGAAAAGAGCCGCAACCAGGTATTTCCTTTCCTTCCTATATACTTTCACTCAACAGACAGACTCTCCTCTCCTTCTTCAAGATCTCTCCTATCTATTTAATTACAGCCTGATGAACGAATATTAGAAAATTCCAGAGAGTCAATTGGCCTAGGTATAATTTCATCTGACTTCCATACCTTTCCTTCTTCATTCCTTACCCACTGACATTCCTTTCAAAGGATACACTTTCTACCTACTGAATTTTATCCATAATATTCTGCCAGTTTAGAAATCTTTGTACTTTTGTAACGTTCAGGAGGCTCTGACAAATTTATCAGTGAATGACATGAATGAATGAATGAGGAAAAATGAAAGTAAGACATTATTATTGGATTGTACGTGGGTGTGCAATGTTCAATGGAAGGGACTAGGGTACAAATTAATTAAGCCTGGCCTCTGTCAAAGGGGACGAAAGGGGCCACGCGTCAGCCACGCGACAAGTCGTCATTTACTCGGTTTAATAAGTTGTAATTTGACAGAACAATATTGATTCAAGTCAATAAATTCTTTTTCTCTTGGACACAATTGATTTGTAAGATGACTAGTCATTTCACACCGGAATCAATGGCAGCAGCGTGGGAGTTGGTATCGCACATAAATTCACATAAAGTTTCAACATGCAACGAAAGAATACTATGAAATGACATTATTTCTCAAAGCAAATAAATAAACATGTTTCAGTCAGATAGAATAAAAGCCTTTTAAGCAAACAGTGGCCGCATGCTTTTGTACAAACGTTCTTCAATAACAATGAGATTAGTGTCAGATTAAAGTCAACCCGAGAATGCTAAATGTGGTTTTTGATTGCAAGTCAAATCATCCCAACTTCATTTAATGGGTTTATCCTTTTACTCCATGTATGTATGTAACTCCCGGCTCCCCTCTTCATTTCATTTCATTTGCTTTGTTGGTATGTTTTTCACACTTATCCGACATTATTTGATGCCTGGGAAGCAAACGAATAAGGAAAGAGCAAGCAATATCAACTTTTGTTCCTCACGTTATTACTTTCGTTACCAATTTTTCATTGTACCTAATTTTGTCTTCACTTTTCAATCGCTACCACACCCACGCCATACGCAGTAGCCACTCATTAACAGACAGATTATAATTTAATTACATGAAAAAAATGGAAGAAAAAAGTAATTATTTACAAAATAGATTTGTATTTTCCCCGTCGCATGAAAATCAGTAAGATACAATTGATGCATCTTTGGATCAGAGACACAATTTTCATTCGATTTGATTAAAACAAGACCCCCCACGGAAATGACAACTGAAGGGATAAACACTCCTTTCATCGCATGGTTTTAGTTTAACCGATTCACGCTGAATCCAGCCACGTCAACTCGGAATAAAAATCCTCCTTCCTCTATGCAATTTGAATCGGATCTTCATACGCATTCACAATACAATATTGAACCGGACTCCCGGAGTGTAAATTTTCGAATTTATACAATGTGACTATTTCTCTCATTTCGTGTTCTAAATCATCAACAGCAACAGCAATCACTTGTCTGTCAGTACATACTTGCTCGTGACTCGGATAGATTTATCTATCGGACGGTAACTGAATATTTTGGTTTTAACATTATCTCTGGAACTGAAATGCAAAAGTGTGATTCAAATTGAAGAAGAAGTCATTGTATCCGGATTACAGAAAGATACAAAATGAAAGCAGGAGTGTAGGGAAAGCAGAAGGGGAGACGCCCATCCGTTTTCCACTTCCGCATAGCAGCCTGGATTTATGGAGCAGTCTCACTTTCACTTTTCATCCATCAATCCATCCATCAGGTGTATATGTAGCTTTTACCTTTGTACAGCCACCATTTCAAGTCTTCAAAACATTACTTTTATGACTTTTTTGCTTCGCTCACAAAAACGCCATGGAAATAATCTTCAAATCAGTACGGAATTAGTATTATTGTAAAAGGTAAAAGGTAACTACACAAAAGCGTAATTTTGGTTGCAATAAAAATTAATTGACAAAACATCTCAATAATGACACAGCAAAGCTTTTAGGTATTGAGAGCATTTAAGGTTCGTTAAGAAGAAAATTGAATTGACTGACTTAGTCTGATGAGATGGCTTCACCGAAACTGTTATTTTATTACTCTTCTATTTCATTTCACTTCTTGCATTTTGTACTTCATTATATTCACCTCACCTCACTTTATCTCTATGCTTCCCCCTCCCCAAATAATGAAGGTTTAACAGGTTAAATAAGAGAAAAGCGGCTGTCAATAAAAATAATAATTGGTATAAAAAGGCAGGAGGATGATGATACCCCTGATAGGCCATAGAAAATAAATGTGCATAAAAAATAGTGAAGGTTGGAGGAAGCGAGATGCTTTGGGCGGATGAAAGACCAGGCTACACTTTGTAGGTTGTGTTATATACGTTCATATCCAAAAAGCCACAAAAGGTGCATTTATGCGAACAGTGTAGTAAATCTAAATCTAACACAAACTAATCTCATTCATTAGATCCAATTGCGAAGGGCATTACCCAAAATTGAACGTAATGAATTGGACTTTCAACCCATAAAGGTTTCCTGATTGCCCAGATGAATAGATATCTAACAAGGGACTTCTTCTTAAACTATACGCGTTTACAACAACTACTTTTGCTTTGCTTTTTCCTACATGCATCTCACTCAACTGTATCTCTCAACAAACAACACCACCGTCGCCCTTCTTTCCTTTATTTTATTCCTTCCTTTCTCCTTTCCCTCACCACCACCTTTTACCGTCTATCTATCTCTTCATCTGCCACTCTTCTTCCCAGCTTCCTTTTTACCTTTCCTTCAAAAGGACAAGAAAAGAAGGTGTGCTTCTTCTTGTTTACGCAGTGAGAATAGCTTCCACTTTCTCCGCGTATCCTAAGTACTTTGACTTTTATGAGGGTGACAATAAAACTGTTGCCTCAATTAAGACCAGTCAAAATGTGGTTAAGGTTTATTGGTCATCATTTTGGTGAAAGTGAAAAGTCTTGACTTTCTCCACTGTAAATGATTTGTACAATGCTTAGATTAGCTTAGATTTTAGATGGGATAAGATAAGTTGTAATATGCATAAAAAACATGAAACAAAAGAGCTTTATTTTTGCTTTCTCCTTTACACTTTTGGATAGACAGATAAGAAGTGTACGGCGTAGAAGATAGAAGAGGGAAAAGAATGGTGGTGGTTAAAAAGTTGTTAGATGAGTGTTGTTTGTTGTTGGGCTCCCCGTGGGACGGGGTATGGAGTGAGAGAGTGGAGGCAAGGCAAAGGATAGGAGTGAATTGATTCGTTTGGCTATTTCTCCCAACGCCCACCCCAGAAACATGGCCTAACCAACTTAGATACACGCCTCCTCCTTGGGCTTCCCCAAATGACATCCCTAACTAAATCCCAACCTTTTCATTTGTGAGAGAAGCCAAGAGATCTTCTCTCTTTTCTCTCTCCCATCGTTCTCATTACAAACACACACCATCAACATCATATCAAGCCATAAGGATACGGAATCTCTTTTAAAAAAAATCAGATATTGCCACAGCCTGAATGGCACAAGCGTGTGGGGTGTGTGTTGGTAAGGAAATAAAAACACAAACGCTTTTCCTGAAGTTCCACTTTGCTCCCAGTTTTCCTTTTGGAGTTGGAACAATCAAGCCAAATCAAGGCAAATAAATTGAATCTATCTCACAACAGAACAGAGAGCTCTCTCTTGCTTTCTCTCCTCCCTGAAGACAGACAAATCTAGTCACCTTCAGAATCCTCCCCGCACTGTATCCTCACCACTGGTACTAGGAACAAACAGGGAGCAAAATCAATACTACAGCAATTCAATCCATTTAGTATTAATAAAGTGAAAATAGTATAAATGCCAAATGCATACACAAGAACAGAAACAAGGGAGTAGTGAGAGACAAAAGGCACTCTGAAGTGAATGTGTTTAGCGATTAAATTAATTAGTGACTGTTAATTACTTTCACAAACCTTGTGAAGAGAGAGAGAGAGATTTAGTTGGATTGGTTACACTTTAACAAATAAAGTCAGTCAGTCAGCAATTAAATTGAATCAACCCAAATTATTACTCAATTAAACCCAGGGACCTGAGAGAGAGGTCTTTCAATCTCGTCACCTTTCTTCATTATCATCTTTTCATCATCAACAAAACCTACATCATTCTTGACATTCTGATCAACAAAAGGAGGGTGAGAAAAAAGTACAAACCTCATAGGAAAAAAAGTACATCATAAAATCGGGGCAAACTGGAATTACTCACCATGTTGAACAACATTGGATCGGGAATGGGTAAGATGAGATTTTTCCAATTGCATATTTACTTTATTATTCGTTCATGGAATGAAGAGCCAATAACTTTTAGGATAAGTATAATAGCCATTTATGACAGTCGTAAGTAAATAAAGAGAAAGCTGCAAGAGAGAAGGGGGAAGTAAATGAAGGTATATAAGACTTAACAAATTAGATTTCCTTCGAAGGAAGTGCAAAGTTAGACGATGAAGATGGAGAGATGATGATGATGACGGTGATGATTATAAAGGTAGAAGGTAGGTAGGTAGGTGGGTGAAGATAACCAAGGGAGAAAGAAGACGAGAGGAAGAGTGAAAGTGAGAGTATTTCTAAGAAAAGGCTCGGGGAGAAAGCAAAGCAAAGCTAACCGCAACTGTAAACTTAAGAAGAGCACCAGCACATGACGGTGGTGTGGTGTAGAAGAGAGAGACGCATTAGATTACCCAAGACAAACAAGTCCAATCAAAAGTAAATTGAGAGCAATGAGTTAGGTCTTAAGACAAATGAGATCAAATTCTATTTATTAAGGCAAAGCCACTCCTCTTCTCAAACTAAAGAGCCTATATACCTAGTCTTCTTGGATGATGATATAAAACAGTTTATCATAGACTCTACTATATAGATGTATCTCCACTTTACTTTTAAATCTTTTCATTTTATCTCAACTTAATGGTTTTATGCAATCCTCCTTTCAAAATGTTGAATTTGCATACAATAATACCACATCTTTCTATTTGTTAAATGTTTGGCAATCTTTTTGCATTGGAATTATTTGTAGAGGCCAGTCTCACATCTCCCCTTGCAACTACCCTCTTGACCTACACCTTATAATATTTCACTGATATGGACAAAACGTAGGTATTTATACTACGTCAATTGAAAAGTGTGGAAAATCCAAGTGCTAAAATATGCAGGCAACGATAAGGTGCATAAAATGGTATTCTTGTTCTATAGTCTAATATTAAAAACCTGTCAATTATGTATGTCTATTTCTGTCTATAACTAACTGAATTCAATTCTGTGATACATTATAGAAAAAATCTGGCAATGTGACACTAAAAGTGCTTGTCATATTGTAGGACATGGAAATACTAGTCTTTGTGCCATGAATGATTCAAGACAACTGTCAATATCAACATCGCTTTCATCTGGACAAGGCCTCCAGGTAAGCATTAAGAATTAATTTATGTATGTCCACTTTCCCCTGCATCAGGGCTTATCATCATGTCATGTTTCCCTTTCTTTGTCGTGACAGCGTATTAACTGGGGGGAAGATTTATTGGGAAAAGGGAGGAAGAGGTGTGATATAGTGTTGGTGATGGCATTTGTTGTTTTTCGCTTTGCAGCTTGGGAATAGTGGGGGACTGGGTTCAGGAACAGGGACATCAACTCCAGTCTCCTCTGACAGTGACAAACCTCAGAAGCAAAAGAGACACCGAACACGTTTCACACCCGCCCAACTGAATGAGCTGGAAAGGTGCTTCTCTAAAACTCACTATCCTGACATTTTCATGAGGGAGGAAATTGCAATGCGAATTGGACTCACAGAGTCAAGAGTCCAGGTAAGTAAGAGAAAACAAAGCTTAGAGTTAGTCCCAACCAGGATCTCTCAAAGGAACATTATTTTGTAGCACCTTAATGTGTGAGACACACTCAAAAAAAACTTTTTGTGACTCTTCTTCTGACTGACAATGACCAATGGTCATTTTAGTATTTTATGTTTTGTTGGCACACACGAGAACGCCATAATTTCCGTGTGTAGTTCAAGAACAGCTGAGGTAGTAGCACTGCTGTGGATGGATCAATTAGTGCCTCAGTGCATAGGGTCTAATAGATGTAAATTAGGAGATGCGTAACTCGGTGGCAGACGAGAGAGGACTTTAACAGAGTTTGCTTACACTTGGCCATTACATCAAATTAACAGATTTTTTGGCTTCTCTCTTTTTTTCTGTCTCTCTTAATGCATCTTCTCTTTCTTTGACTTGACGCTGGTGCAATGTAATGCCAAACTTAAAGAATGAACTTGATGCTTTGTTTCGACTGACCAGACCACACCACCATGCATGCAATGAATATGCATGAAACACATCAATTGAAATGAAATGAACAAGGCAAATCTATTAATTTAAAAATAACTTGCATTCGTCTCAATTTCCCGAGCTTCTCCTATTTAAGTATCCATAAAGCTTCTTGGTTTACTCATTTCAATGACCTTTGGCAAATGTGTAAAGGTTTATCTTTGGAAGATAAAACATTCAGATTTAATTAGAAGGAATAAACATTAATATCATGCATAAAGAAAAAGAATTATTTTTAGTTGAGCGGACCATCTTATCTTCAAGAATAAGGGGAAGACCGGTAACAAAAGCAAATTCCCTTCTCATTCAATTTCACAGTTTTATATTTTATTCTTTACTTATGAAAAGAATATCACACCTTCCGTTGTTTACCTCCGTTCCTTTGCTAGTATTAAAAAACATAAGCTGTGCTATGAGCAAACATTAAACATGGAGGAAGATGATTTGAGACGCAGACCAAATGACTCCTCTTTTATAAGATTTTGAGATGTGGTGGTATTTAATCTGACTGTGTACAACAACTTTATGTTTTTTATTAGTTAAGACCAGGTGAGATCTTTGCTCATTATTCAGTGAAGAAGAGTCGGCATTGAAGTTGTGAAGCTACCAACCAACCAACAAAAATATACACTATCCCTTTGTTGACATAAACGGCACATCAAATCTGACTGAGGAGAGAAGATGAAATAAATAAAAGTGAGTTGTGTGAGATGAAGAAGCAAAGGGTTTGTTTGGTTGATGTTGATGATGACGATATCAGAATTTGAATAATAAGCCACCAAGCTAAAGCCAAGCTCATGCAATAACTTTAATAAAAAATACAATATAGCACACAACAATAAGATTTCTCACTCTGGAGCTAAACATAACACGATCGTACGATTCTTTCTGAATTGAATAGAAAGTTATTCGTCAAATTAAATCCCGGCATTTTAAAAGTGCTTAAGAAGAAACATAGTACAATAATGAATTCATCATCGAAATTCAAGGTTCTAGAAGAGGACCACATCATCATTCACAACTACAAAGTTAGTTTTACCTATACCGAACAATCATTACACATTTCTGCATGTTGTTGGCATTGTTGTGGTGGTGGTCAGTCCCCAGAAGAGAAAAGTCGATGATAATGGTGCAATTGTTGGGGAAGGTAGATGTTACCTTTCACACAGGAAGTAAAATATACCTATTCTCACACACGGGAAGGGAAACCGAAGAAGACTTTTATTGAATGGAAAACCAAAGTTGATTGAAGAGTGAGTAACGTGTCGAGAAAGACGAGGTGTCGACAAAAATAATGGTCTAGCTTTCTTCGCGTTGGTGTTAAAATCTTTCGAAAGGGTTCAATTCTCATACTTTTTACAGATAAGATGAATTGAAACCAAAGTTTCACCCACTCAGTTTTAGCTACTCTACTCACGAAAATTTTCGTTTTCAACCCCTTCGCCCTGACGGGGCATTATATGCGATGTTGAATGTGTTGTCGGTGCGGATGTGGGAAGTAATATCAACGAATTCCCTGACTTTTTCTTACCAGAAGTATGAGGAATAAAATAGGAAAAAAAGGAAAAAGGGAGGTAGACAGGTTGTCATCACTTTAACGCTTTGTTCAATTCAACTTTTTTTAAATTTTTTATAAGAAACCTGTTGAAAGTTGTAGAGAAAGAACATAACATTTTTATTGAGGAGAATTATGGTCCTCTATTTCAATATCCTCCACAGAATATTTCATACTTAAAGATTTGATACGTATTAGAAAGATAGAAGACGAAAAACACTCAATTGACCATGTAATATAGAACACAATTAAACATTCTGTGCGTGAAATTGCAAAATTCAGAGACACACTTTACACTTGTTGTGTTCATTCTTGAGTATGGGTAATTAGTAATTCATGGGAAATTAAATATGCAATCGGATTTAACGGATATAAATCATTTTTGATTCTATTCATCCCTCCTAACAATATGCATGCGGAAATGAGCTCCTTCCTACTTTAATTAACACTGCCACATTGTGTGCATATTATTTTATTTATACTGCCACTTTTTTCGGGTCGATGATAATATGATTTGAATGATAATAATATAATGATAATATGCGTTTTTACAAATGACAAAGCAAAATGCGTGGGGTAAATATCATTGACTCTGAGCTGGAAATGGGGTCTTCACTGACTGGATGTAAATTCCCAGAGGATAAAGTGAATGTGAGAAGAGGGGAGGATAGTTAATGCTTTTGCTTTTCTCACTCTCAGTTCCCTCAGATTCAGATTTTGAATGAACAAAGAGTAAAAGTCGGTTCTCCCAGAGTTTGGTTTTGGTGTTGATGGTGTAATAATTTATTCAGTGAAAGAATGGGGCCTGAGGAACCTAAAAGCTAGAAAAGTCTTTAATTATTGAAAATCTCCTGGTGACTTTCTGATCCCCTACCGCCACTAATCTAATGTTTCTCCAATGGTGTCTGTGTATACGCTTTCCTTTCTGCATCTTTTCACTATAGATTAGCTTATAGCTACATCAACTCTCCTGCTCTTTGGTACAAATGCATTTCCGATGTTAGGAAGAAGTTTCGGGATGGATTTCGCATTTCATTTCCACTCTTATTTTTAGAATTGTTCTGTGCACTATTTGGGCCAGAACCTCGAAGCTTGGTTTGTGGGATCACAAAATTCATGAGTGACTTTGTGCAAATTTGGAATCTCTTCTGACTGAACCCACTAACTAATTAAGAATGTGCAAACACTCCCTAAATTGGAGCTAATTAAGTAGCTAATTTGCACGTAATTCAATTCACCGGGGTAAAGCTACCTCTTCAAAAGACGAAAGGTTGAGAAAGTTCATAAAATTACATGGTGTCAATAAGGAAGGCCAGAAAAAAGATGTCTTTTTATACTAACCATTACACTTTAATGAAGAAGAGGACGAGAGTACGTAAGGGAGTTTATAAAAGTGGTCATTCTCTCTGAATGAATTCCCCATTCTCGGCTCTTCTGGATGGAATAATAAAAAGTAAGGGTGGCTAATCCAATAATCATATTTTCACCAAGGGCTTAAACCAAAAGCAATTTGTGGAGAAAGATGATGTGTTTATATGCCCATTAAACCACCAAAAACCACCACCACCACAAAGTCAGATACCACCGCTTTCCCAACTTTCCATCCCAACCCACACAACGGAGAAAGAAAGAAAGCAAAAGTCGCAGTACATGACTTTGTTCGGTTGAATGGAGGAAAGCTTTATATGAATGCCAAACTCCCTCATGCCATTATTATTCACGATATGAGCTGAGCTCTCTCTCTCTCTGCTAGAGCTAAGCTAACAAATGACACAAAAGGTCATAAAATTAGGTTGATTTGCTTTTTACCACTACCCCAAATCATATTTATATTACGAAAGAAAATTACATGTGTTTTGGTGGTTGGAAAAAAATTGTTATTTATGGAAAAAGAATAATAATGTTTCCTTTATGAACTCAATTGCAGTTGAATAATCTGCATGATATGATTGTGGTGACCAAAATGTTCTTGGTTTCTCATCAAAAGGGCAAAATGAGACAAGAAGATTTTTTTTATGATTTTTATTGGAGGGGGTTGAATGAGTTCCTTATTACCCTTCATAGTTTTATTTCATCCTTTCACCAATCCCTCAATAGCGTCTAATATCCTTTGGGAGACACTTGGCATTATTTTTATGGACTTTTTTCCTTCTCGCCAACAAGAAAAAAATAATTGGAGAAAGTCACTCTCACTGCCATAAAAAAAACTTTGTTTCTTTTAGGTCTGGTTCCAAAACAGAAGGGCAAAGTGGAAGAAGGTATGTATGCAGATGAAGAAGAAAGCTCCGATGAAAAGTTTTAAAAAATTGTGCTTTTTACATTTCCAGAGGAAGAAGACAACTAATGTATTCAGAACTCCAGGATCACTTTTACCATCTCATGGTCTCCCACCTTTCGGGTCCGTATCAGATGGACTCTGCTCTCCAGGGATGTTCGGAGGGTCGGATCGGTGGAGTATGGCTTCAATGAATGCGGCTGCCGGTGAATCATTTTATTATTTTTTTTATCAGTCATCCTCATCACAGATTCAACATCCTCACTCCTTTTGCACCTTTCACTTTCTTTTGTATGCACCTGGGCTCAATCCATTGTTTTATTTTACTTGACTGGGCTATAATTTTCTTAAACTTTTCCTGATTTAGAGGTTCCAATTTAACCCGGACTTTTCGATTCATTCGCGTGCCCATTTTATGCACTTTTTGAGAATACCCAACCCCCTTAATTTCCTTGACCAATTACCTAATAGCGCATCAATGCATGCATTATCATTTCAAACATGTAATAATAATCAACGTGATATGATTTTATGTTATGACCATATAGCAGTGGGGTTGGCAGGACAATTAAGTCAGGCAGGTGTGTCCATGAGCGGATTTGGACAACTGCAGCATCAATCATCGGGATTAAATTCTGGGCTACCCATGTCTCATTCCGTTCCGACGTCGGGAGGACCCTCCATGTATGCTTCGTCTCACTACGGTCTCAACTCATTAGGTAAAACCACCCTTCCTTCCCCCCTTCACTTTTTTATCTGATCTTTTGGTTTGGACGGAGAGAACAAGAGATGATAAGTTTATTCATTTGCATGCTGTATCACAAGAATCATATAATCTCAAAACCATAGATGAGTTGAACTCGTTCGTTTTGTCTCAAGGCTTTCTTCCTCGAATAATAATTTTCATTTTAGTGCGTGTACATGATCGATTGATGTGCTTGTTTTGTGAGTTGATGAAATTAAGTATTGAATGAAATATGTTTAGATGGAAATTTCGCAATGAACCTTCATAACCACCACCACGGTAGCCACACCACCACGTCCTTTTAGATGTTGATTTGATTAATAACACACAATTGTTAATAAATCAGATACAACCATTTGATAAAAAAAGTGAGTATCACAATCATAATATTTCCACAATGCTCTGTTTTTTGTATGCAGCATTCTTTTTGGTTGTACAACGCATGATCGTTTTCTTTTTTGCTTATTGCGTGTGTGTAAAGTGTTTGAGAAAAAAAAACAACTTTGAAATGAGTGAAAGTACAAAAAATTAAAGCGATAATTGCATTTTGTTTCTTTTTTTCAATTTCAGAACCAGTATTATACGGGAACCATGAGCATTTAGGTTCGGCTCGGGAT
>JAQIWU010002327.1:0-12527 GCA_034696445.1 Isotomiella minor
AAGGGTTTCATCCTCCGGTCAACGCAGTGGGACTGATTCCCATACCGACTCCTCCGAATGATGGACTCTGTCAGGTTCCACTCCCCACTGGTATTGTAATGACCTAGGATTGCGTCGAAGGTGGCGTGGCCGGGGAGTGTCATGATTCCCACTTCGTAGAGGGAGAAGCCTTCTTCATTATTTTCTTCATCATTCGGAAGAAGCACGGCCCACATGATCTTCTCAAGGCTCCAAATCTTGCAGAGATCCTTGACACCCTGCACTAGGTCGTTCAGCTTGGACACAAGAAAGGACGCTCCGTCCTGAAGGACGGACACATTGGCGACCAGAAGAGGATCCCCTTGACTTTCGATGCAGCTACAAAACTGAAGGGGGATCCCTGCCCGCCTGCACGTTCGATCGAGGGGGAGTGGAAGAAAGAGACTCATCCCTCTGGAGGTCAACGCCTCTTTTTCCCTGCGGATAATGGCGTCATCCCTCAGTCGATTCAAGTCCTTGAGATCACGGAGCGTCTGGCTCGTGTCGTAGTGGGACGACAGTCGCTTTCGATTCCCCTCCAGATTCCTCATGGCCCGAGGAAACTTCCCCCGGAACCAGGGTGGGACGACAACGTAGAGAAATGGGAGATTCGCCTCCATCCTCCCCTCTGGACTCTCGCCGTAGGACCGATGCCCATGATCGCTCATAAAGATAAAGACAGTGTCATTCAAGAAGCCTTCACCCTGCATCCAAGTGAGGAATTTTATGACCGGGGCTTCCCCAAAGGAAGGGCTCCAAATTGGCCGATGTGTGAGAGAAGTCGAATGGATGAATTGAAAATATGGCTCCCTTAGCGTGGTCGCAGCGGCTTTCATGTAGTTGAGTAGGAGCTGGTTGGAAAACTGAGGTCCGTAGCAGGCTTTGTGGTACATCCAAGGCTCCTTCTCGACGACGGACACGAAGGGGATGAGCCAGTAGTCCGTAGGGGGAGAGGCGAAGCCGAGGAAGTTGAAGTGGAAGATGGAGAGAGGGAGTTCATCCTCTCCTGTAGTACGTAGAAAGAAATTGAAATTGGAACTTTCATCAATGGAACGAACGTACCGTAGAGAGTGAGGTATCCCGCCTTCCCAAATTCCTTCCAGATGAAAGGACAAGTGTCAAAGTAACCAGAATGAGCGCAACCGTCCTCCACCTCCTCCTTCGTCAGCCCACTGAAGAGGGGCATGAAGTTCGCGAAACTGGCATCTGAAAAAGGACAAACATTGCATTCCTCTCACAGAAAATGAAGGTATAGCAAACCTCCGACACGATTATGTCCCTCGAACCAGACTCCGGAAAGGTTCCTCAGGAGGAAGTCGTGAAGATTGGGAGCCGTCCGGAGGAGGTTCAGGCGGGACACAGAGTCCCAACCGTAGACAATCACGTTGACCTTTGGAGGCGTTTCCTTCGATGCAGGCCTCCCCTTCTTCTTTAAGGGCGTCAGGGGAAATGCTTGGACCATTGTCCTCGTGAAATTCGTACGGACGTCGTTACAAAAGACGTAAAGGAACTCGGAAACGTCCGAGATGGGGTTGGACCCGTTGGATAAAGCATGACAAGTGGAGTCATCCGACCTACGACCAGAAGCAAAGTGTCTTCAAAGATGGGGGGGAAATCGCTATTTTCCCTTACACGTAGTCAGCTTTGACGCAGCAGGACGACCATCGAGTTGAAGCTTTGGCTTTCACGCCAAAAAGAAGATGACTTTCACGCATGGATGACTTGTAGTCAATGTCGTAGAGGACCTCGTACCCCTCCTTTGAGTTTGTGCAGTCGAAAGATGACGCAGGTGGGACTCGGTCCAGGTCTTCGTCCACTTCAGGGAAGGAGAAAGACAGCCAGGGGAAGGTGCAGCCTTTGTGACTTTCATTCTTACTTTCGGCATCAGTAAGGAAGGGTCGTTCTTGTTCGGGCGTTGAAAGGTGGAGGTATGACATGACACCGAACAGAAGGACGAAAAAGAGGAGGAACTTTAACTTTGTCATTATTTTGATCTTGAAATTTTTTAATGAAATAAAGTGCGAGCAGTCAGTAAAGATAAAAAGTGAGTAGAACTTCAGGGGAAATTAAATTACGTCAGATCAATCATCCTTCAAAGGTACTCAACCCTTGGAAACTCAATGAGCAAAAAGTCCAGAGACTAATGGGGCCAGACTATACACTTTTGGGAAATGTGAGAAAATATCATCTTCTGGAAAATCAGTACAACCTTCTAACCCTGCATCCAAGTGAGCAATTTGGTGACCGGGGCTTCCCCAAAGGAAGGGCTCCAGACCGGGCGGTGTGTGAGGGAGGTCGAGTGGATGAACGGGAAAACGGATGTCAGTAGCAGGCTTTGGAGCTACATCGCAGTCTCCTTCAAAACGAGTGACACGAAGGGGAGGGGCCAGTAGTCCGTGGGGGAGAGGTGAAGCCGAGAAAATTGTCGTGGACGATGGAAACCGGCACTTGCATCAAGGAAATTGGAACTTGCATCAATGGAATACCTGAGAACGTACAGTATAGATTGAGGTATCCCGCCTTCGCAAATGATGGGACAAGTGTCAAAGTAACCAGAACACGGCATTTGATGATCTGGAAGGAAGGAACCAATGCTTGGGATTGCTGTTCGTATCTCATCATGTGATAGATCATCACATTTTTGAGAGGGGGACGCTGAGACAAGTTTGAGGCCTCCCTCTTTTAAGTTTTTGGAATTCGCACTGTCCATATTGCATTATTCGCACCACCCATATATTTCTAATTTTAGTCACCATATTTATCTACACCAAACAGGATGAACAATTGACGCATAATAGATATACGACGGCATAAATCAGTCATTTTCGGCAGCAATTTCCATCATTAGTTCCCTCTTCCACATCGTCAAATTCCGTAATCTATCAAACTGAACTTATCAAAATGCTGTGATAAATTCTAAAGATTACATGGATTTGATGTGCTTATCGCTTTCCGGTGCGCTTCTCACTGTACCCATTACTGATTACAACGGGATGAGTAATATCCAACATGCGAAACATGAGATGAGAACAGTCACCTTTTCTGCAACGTAATGTCTGGTTCCGTTCTGTCCTGTTTCTTTCTGAAAGCTACGGAAGAAAATTTCCATTACAGACATAGTTTTTTCTTGTGAATGTAGTGAATAGTCATGTCCATCGAAATGACCGCTGATGACATGATTTTGGTTATTTCTAAATTCATGATGATTGCCTACTGCCTTGTTGGCATCCCTGGCAATTTCGTTTGCTGGGCCGTGTGGGGGGAGAAAATAATCCGAGGCCCTTATACAGGCCTGATGGTGGGACTTGCAATCTCCGACACTCTACTTTTGTCAAGCACATTAATATCTTGTTTGCTGGAGCTTGGGACACTCCGCCTTTATGGGACTGTGATCTTGCTACCCTTCATAGCCATTTGTAAGTAAGCCTTTTCTTTACGAAACAGTTTGTATTTGGGATGACGACGTCACCCTAATTTATAATTGCAGCTACAATTGCCACCAGATACTTCACCCTAGCCATTGCGGTAGAGCGATTCTATGGTACTTTCTTCCAGTTTCACGCCCACATAACCAAGGAGGACAGGGGACGTGTGGCGACATGGATTGTAGTAGGAATTATTTTCTAAATTTGTGTCTCTCTTGTTGGATGTGCTATACTTTTCGAGGGAAGTTACTTGGTTGTGTTGAACATAGCCCTGATTATTCCATTGCCTGTAGTCGTTATTCTTAGCGTGGCTATATGCGTAAAGGTACGTTGCGTCGTACTTTCCATTGTAATGAGTAAAGTTGTTAGGCATTCTTTTATTCTGTTTTGATAGTCGAAACAAGCAGAGACTCGCAGGACGACCATGACGACAAGACAAGAACGGCAGGGTTTATCGGTGACCAAGATGATGTTGGCGGTTTCGATAGTTTTTGGGATTTGCTGCTCCCTCGACTTTGTGTGTAGAATATATGGTTTACAAAATTTTGAAGAAGAAGAACAAAGAAGAAGAAGATTTTATTTAGCTGTCAGTCTGGGACACGTTTCTGAACATCTTATTTTGATTAATTCCAGTGTCAATTTCATTATTTATGGTGTGATGAGCAAACAGTTTAAACAAGAGGCAAGGGCGTTGTTTGGTTGCAGGAGGAAAAGTTCAGAAAGTACCCCTACCCTTAATGCTGTACCTTTATTGTGATCTTGTAATTATTTACATTTCTTAAGTGAATGGAAGTCGGAGTTGAGTGAGATGTTAAGTCAAATAAAGATAGAACGCCTTATACAAGTTCAAAGACTTGTCGCAGCATGCCCCTGCCGCTGCAATTCTCAACAAATTGTCAATACGGGTCACGGTTTATCCTATCCGCCCAACGTCAGTACCGTCAAACCCCTTACTACATTACGACGTAAAGAACAATGCACCAATACAAAAGTGAGCATATTTTTATTCGGTGGCATTAGACAAACTGTGTGATTACTTCTCAAATTCTGCGAAGTTGTGCAAATGGATTATGGACACTTATCGCTTTCCGGTGCATTCTCTGCATGATGTTTTTTAATCAACACCAGGACGAGATGCATGACGCATAACGATGTTTCTGTGAATGAAATGATAACAGTCATGTCCTTGACTCACTTTCTCAGGCAAAAGCATATAGGTCCGTATGCAATCCTAGTGGTAGGACTTGCAGTCTCCGACACTTTTGTCTTGTCGACCAATTTAATTAGTCATTTGAGGATTCTTGGGAGGGATCCTAACCTTCTGGGTGTAGTAATCCTGGGATTCGTCAGAAGCCTAAAATGTATAATTGTTTTAAAGTGCTTTTTTGCGTACAAAATTGTAAGCAAAAGCACTTTAATACAATATTTCATTGTGCAGGTATAATTGGCACTAGATATTTCACTCTTGCAATTGCAGCAAATCGTTTTACGGTGTTTACTTTCCTATCCACGCCCACAAGACAAAGGAGTGTAGGGGATGGCTGACGATATATATTGTTATGGGAATTATTTGTACAATTTTTGTCTCGCTTGTTGGATGTGGGATTGTTAGTATGCTTTTTGAGTACTTAGACATCTACCAGGTTGTGCTCGTCCATATTATTCCATTCCCTTCAGTCCTTATTCTCAGTTTAGCTCTGTGTGTGGAAAGGTGCGTAGGCCCAATATTTTGTAGTTTTATAGATATTTGTTGAATCTATAACTATTCCAATCTTTGAGCATATTCCAATTAAAGAGCCCGATCCGACAGTCCCTTCAGGGTATACCCTATAGGGTCGTTTTTTAAATAGGGTATTGTAATAGCCATATCACTATAGGGCATAAGGCAGTTTTCCTTGCTAAGTACCGTTAAATGAACATTATTAGAATCACAAGCTAATTTGTGCAGAGAACAGGAGGACCCGTCCACGGAAGTTGGTATAGGACCCGTCCAAAAGAGATGTAGTACCTGCCGTTCTTCATAAAAATAGTGTTTTCCATCATCCTATTCCCGAATTCGACTTGCCAATTGCGATCAATTGTGATAGTTGATTAACTGTGGTGGTTGATTACTGATTGCTTATCAAATATCAAAGGTCGGTCAGCGTGGATCAGATGTTTCCATTGCTCACTTCTCATCTAATCCTTCCAAACCACACTTGCCAGACAGACGCGACGCGTAAATACAGGGATAATAATAAATAAAGGAAAACGGTGTCGTGGTGGTGCATAAATTTGGATAAGGAATTCTTTTGTGTTAGTGTCATTTTTCCAGTTTCAACAGCTTCAGCTTTGACTATAGAGAAGTCAAAAGCTGTTGAAAAGATTGTTTCTTTATTTCTGGGATTCACCATCATGGCAGCAGACCAGACTGTGATAATTTCTACTTTCATGATGATTGGCTACTGTGCCATTGGACTTCCTGGCAATTTGGTTTGTGGAGCGGTGTTTCTGCGGAAGAACATGCGAGGTCCATACACAGGCCTCGTGGTGGGACTTTCAGTCTTTGACACCGTACTCTTGACGGCCACTGTGATCCTTTATTCTGGAGTTGTCTGGGGAAATTGGAACCCAGATGAAGATCGTGTGGTTACAATCATAGGAGATTTAATACGAACGTGTAAGCCTAACACTAATTTTAGAGGCAAACTAGTGTCGACATTTTGTGGCGATGGTCATTTTGAGACGAGGAATCGCCAGTGGAAAATTAAAAATGACGATTTTTCTCCTTCAAATGAACATTGCGTAAGATAGCATGGGGCAAAAGATGAGACAAAATCCAGAGCATTTTTAATTTTCACCGGGCGGTTACTCGTCTTTTGCTTACCATCGCCGACACTAATTAGTCGCTAATTGAAGTTAAAACCATAACCTAAAGTACCTAATTGTTTATAGCTATGATTGGCTCCAGATACTTCACTCTCGCAATTGCCGCAGAACGGTTCTACGTGGTTTTCTACCCCCTCCACGCCCACAAGACCAGGGACTCAAGGGGGCTTCTGACGATACTTTTGATGTTGGGATTCCTATGCGTGGCGTCCCTTTTCATTTTGCTGCATGCCCACGGTGTGGTCAACATGAAGGGACACGAAGTTTTGCATGTCTTGATCTACATTATTCCATTCCCTGTCGTTGTGATTCTCAGCGTGGCTCTTTTCCGACGGGTAAAGAAAAGCACGAAAATTTTCTGCTTGATTTGCTTTTTTCCATAAATTTGCTCCAAAAATTCTCGGATTTTTTTCATTTCCTGCACAGTTGAAACAAGAAGCCGTCACCAGAAGAACAATGACAAGGCAAGAACGCCAGGGTTTATCCATGACGAGGATGTTGTTGGAATCACGGTAGTGTTTGGGATTTGTTCCTCCCTCGACTTCCTCTATAAAGTGTTGGGACTCGCTGGGGTCATTACGGAAGATTCAGACGAGGATTTGTACGTCAACGGACTTGCAGTCCTGGCTGAACATTTTGACATGATTAATTCCAGTGTCAATTTCATCATTTATGGTGCAGTGAGCAAGAGGTATAGAAGGGAGGCGAGGGATATGATGACTTGTGGTTGTAAGGGGAGCGACGATGGGATGACAACAACCTCTAAATCTACAACTTTATTGTGACTTCTCCATTTCTTACCCCAGTGATAAGGCCATGGTCACCTAACATTTGCATAATGTGTTTGAGTCATCAGAATGATATCGGAAGGTCGTTTGTTGGAGAAAATAGGTGTAACCTCTGTCTATGTCAGGTGTACCTATACGAGGTGCATTGGTCAGGCAGGAACAACCGTGTAAAGAAGTGTAGAATGAATCATCATAAAATGTCTTTTGTATTAAATATCTTGAACCAATGTTGTGAAAAGATTTTTTAAAAGTACAATATTATAGGATCTGACGTATTGGGTGAGTAATAAAGCAATCAATTAATTGTTGAAAAGAGAGTCTCACACACCCATTTCAGCGTGCCCCAACTGTACTTGCATGCTGAATAATAATCGCTCTAGGAAAATTCAAAGTTGTGACAAAATACTCAGAATTGCAGAACATTAACCTTTGTGATTTGATTTGTTTGGTTTCATACAACATAGATCAAGTACAACTGAAGTGTACACACAGACATTTTAATCCTAAATGGTTAAAAGAATAAAGTGTGAGAAGAACGGGAAAACGACAGAAGCCATCAATGCATTGCATATCTTTTGTTGCAGCGTGCCCCACCCCAACATTACCCATATCCGTATGAGAAAACCATTCTTCATTCCCGCCTACAATCTGATCCCACCCATAAACTTTGTGTACACAAGATTTACTTTGTAAATCGATAGATAAGAATGTGTTTAATATACTTGGTTAACACAGCGAGGGAGTATGAGATACATTCGCTTTTTGCATATTTAATTTTGAGACAATGTTTGTTTGTAGACAAATTATTAATAGCAACAGAATTTGCTTTTTCCTATACGTATAACTTTCAATCTGCTGCTTCAAAACAATAATCAAATAATGACTAAGTTTTATCACAATTATAAACATTCTCTTAGGTCCACAATTAAAGCCGAATTACTTGTTGTGATAATCCCTGTATCCTGTTTAAGAGAACTACAAAAAAATGACAATCAGTTTATGATTCTTTTCCTTTTTAGAACTTAGTTTTGACAGATCCTTTCTAAGATGGACTTCATCCTGATGATTGTGTACTGTGCCATTGGGATCCCTGGGAATTTGGTTGCAGGGGCTGTGTTTCTACGGAAAGGCATGATGCGAGGTCCTCACACAGGCCTTGTGGTGGGGTTGGCAGTCTTCCACAGCCTCCATTTGGCGGCCATGTTGACATTGTCGTTGGATTTGTCACATCATCACAAACTTGTACAAATGGGTGAGGAAAGCAGGCTAAGACATTTATGACTACCAAAGTATTTTCTTCTTTATTTTATTTTCGATATAATTAGTTCCTGCGGCTGGCTCACGCTTCTTCACCCTTGCCATTGCCGTAGAGGTCTTCTACGTTGTTTTCTTTCACAGCCACGCCGCCAAAACCGTGGGGAAGAGGGGACTTTGGACGACGGGGTTTATAGTGGGATTCGGGACCATGGTATCCGTCTTCATCTTTGCATTTGGATTCATGAGTACTGATGTCTTAGTCCGAATTGTTCCCTACCCACCTGTCGTCATTCTAGCAATCTCGGCGGTCGTGGCTCTGTACCTTCGATGGGTATGATGAAAGATTTGACGGTCTCTCTGATTTTTAATTGTTTTTATCGTGTTAGAGAAAAACTGGAGAAGATCTTTCAACGGTGACAACAAGGATGCTTTTGTCAGTTCCGATAGTTTTTGGAATATTTTGCTCCTTGGACTTTATTGTTGGAGTACTGACGTTAGCAGATTATTCTACCAGCAGCCTCCTTCAACGTCTGGCCTTACATTTTGATATGCTTAATTCCACTGTTAATTTCATACTCATACTACTTTATGGGGCGTTATGCAGCCAGGAGTTCAGACGAGAGTTGAGGGACATGTTTTTTGGATTGCGATCCATAAAAAATCCTGCAACAACAGATGCCCGTGACAATTATGAGAAAAGTGTAGTTTCAGACTTGTCTCAGCTTCCCCCAGCCTGCCTTCCTTCCACAATCATAGCGCCCATACAAATTAAATTAAGGGCTTGATGGTGAGATGATTTTTTGTAATTTCATCTATCTAATCTTCTCGGATTTTGATTTGATGGGGCTATGGCTATAAGGGGATTTATTTTAAAGATTCAATAAAGAAACCGCATCAATTATTTTCTCCCTTTTAGTCCTCTTCTCCATAAAAATCGAAATAATTAGTTTTCCAAAAGCCTTTTATTCTTATGAGTTTAACTTTTAAAGTTGTGCTGATAATATTTTAAATAAAACATGACATAGTTTCACTCATTTAAACTCATGCATCAACCAAAGAAGAACAAAGAACCGAAGATGGTTTTGGCAGATTCCTCCCTCCGATTTGCACTTCTTTGGTGCGTCGCTGTCGCTTCTCTTGTACTCCTACTTTCAGGCGTTGAAAGCCAAGTTCTGCGCCTAAAGGCAGTCAAATGCCGTGCGCAATTCCCCAGGGGGATTTGGTCCATGTCCTCAATCTATGCGGGTCAAGGGAAGATGTACCTATTTGGCGGAGAAACGTTGACAGGATCTTCCAATGGCATCCACCTCTACAACGTCACTTCCGACAGTCTGTCAAGGGTTGGAGAACTTCCATCTCCGACGATAGGAAATGCCCTTGCAAAGGACAGTCATGGAAACTTGATCCACTTCGGGGGTAGGAGTGCCGGATACTTCCAAGACACCATCGTCCGGTTCAACACCTCCTCAGGCAAGACTGAGGTCGTGGGTGGTGAAATCCCCCCCACGACTGGCTCCGTACAGGCAAATAAGTCAGAAACTACCGCTCTGGTGTTCAGTTGGAAGGTCATTCTACAAGTTGACCTAAGGACCTATCAAGTGTCTGAGGTGAGGCGGATGAATGTCACGATGCCAACGGGGGTTGCCTGGGATGGGGGTGACAGAGTCCTCCTTTTCGAGTCTCACGGCTCAGACCATGCCGTCTACTCTATTTCTGGCAACAACCTCACCAATCTTACGTACCCCGAACCTCACTACTTTGACCTATGGCACAGTGTGATCTCCGCACCAAAGTCCGCCTTCATTGTTGGAAGCAAAGGGAACCTTACTGGGAAGGGGAATGGGATATTTGAGGTGGACTTTCAGACCTTGAAGTTTACTTTTTGGCCAGTGG
This sequence comes from Isotomiella minor, assembly GCA_034696445.1. Lineage (NCBI taxonomy): Eukaryota > Metazoa > Arthropoda > Collembola > Entomobryomorpha > Isotomidae > Isotomiella > Isotomiella minor. The sequence continues at coordinate 10,250 of JAQIWU010002327.1, forward strand.
ACGACTTTCCGACACACGAGAACGCCTCCTTCCTCGGATCCGGGGCGACCTACGATCCGGAGGGTCATAGACTCTACATGTTTGGAGGGAATAATGGGACACTGGCACGGGACATTTGGTACATTGACCTTCCTGGAAGAAATCAGGCGACCCCACCCACTTCTGCTGCGGTTCTAAGGAAGCCCTATGCACTCCTTACTCTCCTTTTCGTCGCGTTTATTTTTATCCAGCTTGGAATAAGGTTGTGACGGTGACAAGGGTAAAGTGTACTTTTGTTAGCCTATAAGTCTGGGTGCCAACATTACACAATACCTCGTTAAGTAATACATCGTCGAGCCGTTGTTTATTTATCACTCATAAAGATTGTCAGGTGTAGGACAGGTGAATTGATACCAAATTAATGCTGGGGCAATGTGAAAATTGTAATAATTGCAACTAATTCGGTATGGTATAAGAATTTCTTTCAGATTTCCACACCTCTTCTGGCCTTTTTCCTGTTGTTAGGTTGCACGTTTCAGATCACGCGTCACGTAGCTACGTGACACAGTCACTTGACTACCATATCTAGCTACCGTCATTCAGTTGTGCGGAATGGAGGGTACTTTCCAATTATTTTTTGAAATTTTTTGCTGGTCCGCGTAGTGCTAAATTTAACGTGGGCCCGGACCAGCTCCAAAATCCGTAAATTGTTGCCAAGCTGCAAATTGTTGACTTTGGCACTCGATACCTCCGTCATTATTTATGAGACACACACAAAGCTTTTCTCTCATGAGTTTCGAACTTTTTGGTGAAACCGGCTAGGAATTAAGCAACATCCATTGTCAAACATTGAAAAGTGGAAAGCTGTCGCAATGGTCAAGTGTCCAGTACCAGGTTGTCCTCATTCAAATACGTCTCCGGGAGTTAAATTTCACCGATTTCCCAGCAATCCAGCACTCTGCAGAGATTGGGTGATACGATGCGGGGACATGGCCGAAGAAGAAGACTTGGCGATGTGGAAAAAGAGACGAATGTGTGAAAATCATTTTGCCCCAACCCAGTACGCCTTGACCAACGGGAAGAAAATCCTTATCCCAAGTGCAAAGCCGACAGTGAACGTCCATGACTGTAAGTGTGAATGCCACTTTGACATTTTGACGTCCTACGACTTTAGTACTCCAAATCTTTTAGACCCCACACATGAGGTTGAGTTGGTGCTAGATGAGAAGGCGTCCCCTGGGCATTTCTACGTCGTAGTTGATGACAAAATTGTTGTAATTAGGTAATAAAATTCTCCTTTTGTCACTGAACGTTTCATTGATCACAATTTGTTATTTTTCCAGAGTAGCATATGAGAAGGGGCAAAATCCAATCAAGAAAGCAGCCGTACTGAAGGCCCACCTTCTACCTTCGTCCACCTCTGGAGACTCCGTGGAGCCCATGGTCGTTGCCACATCTTCCAGCGTGTGCATCACAGCCTCATCTCCCTCGCCCCCGGCGCCGTTCTCGTCTGCTTCACCCCATCCTTCCGCCACATCCACTGACTTGGAAGACATGAAGAAGAAGGAGGCCAGAGTCCGCCATTCTTTGAATCTTTTCATCAGGAGCAGCCGCACACATAGACTGGATGCCCTGGCACAGAAGGCCAAGATAACAGCCGCCAAGGCCAGACATAGAACAGCCATGCGCCAGTTAAAGGAACGCCAAGACAAGCAGCTTATCAAAGCGAAAGAGAAGAACCAGAAGTACTTCACGTCCCTTCGGAAACTCTAGACTAAAACAAAAGAGGCATGAAGCGGCTCAGCGTAGGAAGGACGCCGTAGCTCGAAATCGAACAAAGCCCCGAAGATCGAATCCCAGCACTGCTGACATGGAAGAGGACGGGAACATGAACAATGAAGACGGCCGACAGTTGGATCGAGTTGATGAGTTCATGGTCATCCGTCAGTTTAAAGAACACAGCGACTTTTATTACTCTCCGGATACTAATCATGTTTATAATCGTCAACAGTTAGCCGAAATGGGAGGTTGTGCCTATTTTGTGTTAAAATAATCTTTGTCAATTCAATTGGTTTTCTTATTGTTCGATAAAAGTGTCTGTAAAAAGTGGATGTAAAAGTTCTCATATTTTTTAGCATGGCAAACCTAGAAATTCAGACGTAGTTACTATCTTTTTGCACAAAAATTCACGCTTGGTCAGAATTTTTTGAGGTCGAATTTTTACGTGTAAGCTTTTTTCCGAGATAGCTGGATCTGCACAACTGAAGCGGCCCCCGGAAATGGTAGTCAAGTGACTGTG
>JAQIWU010002328.1:0-12522 GCA_034696445.1 Isotomiella minor
CTTCCCAATACTGGGGACAGAACAATTGTATCCGGTGCAGCAGGTACAGGGGTTGTTGACTTGTTGATTACTTCAGATGTCTAACTGTTGTTTGTTCTTGCACAGATCAATCAGTTCGGATACACGATGTCATATCTGGGGATCTTATTGGTGTTTGCACTTGCCATACGAACAGAGTCAAAAGATGTGTGACAGACCCGGTTTGTCCTGATCTATTTTGGAGTGCAGGGGAGGATGGGTATATCATTCAGCATGATCTAAGAACCTCTCACCAGTGCCCTTCGTCGGACATAAAGAACAATAGAAATATCTTGATCAACATTTGTTCGTATTTGGGATCCAAGGCAGAAGCTAAATGTCTTACTATCAACCCGGTGAAGACTGACTATATTGCCGTTGGTGTTAACGATCCGTATGTTAGAGTTTACGATAGGAGAATGATCAAGGCAGGAAATCCTTCCTCCGAAGCTGTCCAATATTTTGTTCCGGGTATTTATTAACAACAACATGTATTACACACAGTACAGGTCAATTAATCTTGAAAATCACCTCGATTACAGGTCACCTGCCATCAAGAGAAAGTGAGTTCAAAAGAAAATACCGAAGTCTGGCGTCCAGCGTAAGTTATTTACTTGTGGTACTTCCAGCTATTATAATTTTTTTCTTCAATATATAGTATGTCACTTTTTCACCTGATGGAACTGAGTTACTTGTGAACTTAGGAGGGGAGCAGATTTATTTGTTCCCATTTGTTAAACCTTGGCAGACTGAGGTTTGTAATTTAGTCATCCCCACTGTCACAAAAACGCAGAATGGGGGTAAGCTGTATATTAATTAATTAGTGTGTACATGAATGCTAAGTCTGTTAATGTGACAGTCGTGGCCGAATCCACGAATGGATATTCCAACGGTTTCCTCAACGGCACAACAAACAGGGTGGATGGTATACCTGCAGCAAGATTAGATTTCACTCGTGGAATGAGACCTGTCAAGAGACCTTCAATAAAAATGGTTCTCTCAACTGCTGCTGAAGCAATCAAAGCTCAAGTATGACATTGCTATTTACTTCATCCTCACCCCTAACAAAAGCGAAAATTGCACACGTACTTTATCTGTTGCAGGCCAACAAAGCGTTCGAAGAGAAAAAGTATGCCCGAGCAGTTGATCTGTATAATGAAGCGTTATGTCTTTGTCCGTTGTCCCCGATCCTGTATGGAAATAGGTCGGCAGCTCTCCTAAAAAGAGCTTGGTATGTAACAAATATATATGACGATATGCTGTAGTTTCGTGAAGGTATACACTCATTTACATTTTCAAATATAGGGATGGTGACAGCTATGTTGCATTCAAAGATTGCCAGGTCGCTATTTACTTAGACCCTGATCATTATAAAGCTCTATTAAGGTATTGGCTCATTTTTGTTTGCACTGAGTGTGTCAGTGTGTGTGATACAACGTTTACCGTATATTTTAGAATGAGCCGGTGCCTGCTAGACTTAGGAAGAATTGTTGAAGCCGCCGAGTGCTTTAGGGAATTCAAAGTTCGATATCCTGAGCATTTAAAGTCAGATGTCTGCCAATCCATAGAAAAAGACATTAAAAAGGTCTTGCCGGAATCAAGCGAGTCTCGTGGAATGTTGGCTAAATTACTGAAGCATGAGCCAGATCGTCCAGCCTCGAAGAATGAGGGCGATGCTAAAAGTGACGGCGACGCACAGATTAATGTGAATGAAACCACTTCTGAAGGGTCTGGAGACAGTGGCAATTGTAATAGCAGCAGTAGGAGCTCGGATTCCGATTCTTCTACATCCTCAACTTCTACTTCATCATCCAGATCATCTCAACAGCCGTCACCGGTTGTCCACCACAAAAAGGCTGATCTTGAAGATTTAGAGGAGAAGCTTCGTCAGAAAGCGATTGATTTTACAGAGCGATTTTGTGGTCACTGCAATACTACGACCGACATTAAGGAAGCAAACTATTTTGGAGGCTTCATCATCGCGGGTTCTGATGATGGAAGTTTCTTCATTTGGGATAGGAAGACTACAAACATTGTTCGAGTGATAAAAGGCGATGAGTCCATAGTTAATTGTGTGCAACCGCATCCAAGTATGTGCTTATTGGCCACAAGTGGAATTGAATCTGTAGTCAAACTATGGGCACCCATGCCTCAGGTAAGGAAGCATTTTTATTTCAAATGATAGTGACGTTTCATGCTTTCTGTGTTTCTAGGAAGGATTTGTGAATGACAAAATAGTCGAAGATGTCACCGATGCTGCCTATGCTAATCAGAAACGCATGAATTCAAATCCATTTGAAGTCATACTGATGAATATGGGATATCGCTTGAGTGGAAATGAAGACGAAGGATCAGATGAAGAACCTGGACATCACGATGGACCCGTAACCGCATGCAATCAACAATGATATATGTTGTTTTAACACGATATTAATTTTAACATGATTCGCAATAGAAACCCAACGAATGTTTCCCCACAATCTATTTGTTGTCGAGATTATACGCATTTTATTTTTACCCTATTGTTGTTGTAACTTGTAATTTGCCTATTCTAGTCCTCACTTTCTACAATCAACTTGCTACTCTGTCCCTTAATTTGGCTGCTTTAAAGCTACCAAGTAAAAAGTATTTAGATAACTTATTTTCATTTCACGTAAACCAGTGAATGCCATATTCGATGTATGCAATGTGCAATTACGCTCACGATAATTAGAGTCTGTTATTGAATTCGATATTTAACAGTTAATCATAAGCAATCATTTCAATACCGCTTTGACTGAAGATTTTTCCTAAACTTGAAGAATAAATGTTGAATTTATTACAGAAACACAACTCCGCATCAACTATGCTTTCTTGAACTGTATGGGAGGAATTGATTGACCTTTGAATGTCAAACTTCGATAATGTCTTCAACATGTTTACTTTGCTTTCAGACGGAGAGGGCCACGTCGAGATGATAATGTAACGCGATTCACGATTCATGTAATACTCAATGGTGGTATAAGATCATATCATATCTTCCTTTACTCATGGTCACGGGGGTGCACTGCTCATAAACTTTCGTTTCATCGGAACTGTGAACTGTCAAAGATTGCATTATGTCAACTCCATTGCATATGGATGGTAATACCACGTTGATAATGATATGCTTTCCGGTGGTTCTGATGGTCCAATGATCTGATCTGGCCTTGGTGTTGAACTCACAGATAAGTACATTGTATATTATTTACTTGTGGACAGTTTTTTGTGAAAGGGAAAGCTGTCTTGGGCAATACTCCAACAATGGGTACATTATTATGGCGTTGCATGGACTTGAAGATTTTAGGTAATCTCATTACACCCCAAATTCATTGTGTTATATTTATTCATAAATGTTTGGACAGTGTCCTGCAGCATACTACTGACAAACTACTTAGTTCCTCACGTAGCTTCAAACACTTTGTTTGACAATGGAAAGGAGTATCAGTATAGTTATCTGGGACTATTCACGACTGGGACGGAGGAACCTGCGTCCTACGCTTCCAGCTACATGCTGGTTGGAAAGTTGCGGATTCAAGGGAATAAGAAGAATTCAGTGATAGCGAAGGTAGGTTGCATTTTGCATGGTACTCGGTACAAGAGTTACAACCTTTTTCGTGTAGTTGGAGGATATGAAGGTTGCAATGTACAATGGACGCTGGAGCTACTTTCCGGTTCCTCAATTCAACATTTTTAATGACGAGCGACTTTCGGTGTTGGAAGATCCTTTTGAACTCTCGTTCACAGACGAGGGAAAGGTATGAGAAGTTGTGCCAATTAACCCATGAAGAAACTTATCGTTCTATTTCCTTTTTTACAGTTTAAGAGCTTATCAATGGGTGATCTAGAACCAGAGTATGCATCCAACATCAAACGAGGACTGGCGACTTACCTTCAATTGAACTTGAGTTCATCATTTACTTCCTCACATCAATTCTTTCAAGAAAAAGAGGTGAGTCAGATAAAGTTGAGGATGCAATTTCAATTCAATTTTTTTCAGATGACAACAATGGGAGAATGTCCTACCTCATATGAAATTACTCCAGATGCCTCGGCCACCCATGTCAGAGTCGCAAAATTCAGAAGTCATGAGTAAGTTTTGTGTAAAATCGTTTATAGGAATCTTACAACTTGTCCAAATCCTTTCCAGGGACTGCCCTGACGTTCCAAAACGGATAAGGCAAGGAACAAAAGCGTACCACTCCTGCTCCACGGATAAAACTAGGGTATGCATGCCAAATGCATTCAATCTGCTTTTCATAACACATCTTAAACTAGGATTTATTCAATTCTACATCGTATGCAACGTACGACCTTAGCGTGGGTGGTTCCTCATCGCTAATAAATCAAGTCACCATCTTTTCCTCAATTCTGTATTGGCCATTTACTTCCGGAAACCAATTTCTTTACACGTGGTTCAAGTGAGTCTTATGTAAACTTTCTAAAAGCAATATAGAAATTGTACATATTTACTATATAGCGTTACACTGGCCCTCACGGAAGTGGGTCCTATTAAAACCCCAATTCCTCTTCCCGAAAATGCTGAAACTCATGAAGATTTGACGTACGTGTTTGAACAAAGTGACTACGAAGACCAAGAAGAAGAGACCCCTGACATTAAGACGGTCGAACCGCTTTACTTTCACCAAGCCTCTGTTGATGCGGATGCGGAGATGACTGACAAACTAATTTCAGAGGTACTTGTTTTGAAGAACCACCTATATTTTTTTTAGAACCGAACTGTCTTTATAGGCGAAGGCTGTGGTTGACAGAGTTGCCATTAGTATGGATCCCAAGTTTGATGAAGATTTTGATACTGCTGACTTTCACTCGAATTCACCATTGGAAATTAGTAAAATTCTTGCGCATTTGGACCAAGATTCCTTGAAAATCGTTTACAGCTACTACTCTAATCAAACCTCTGAAGACCAATCTAAGGAGCGACACAAGTGAGTTTGTCCAGTAGCATAATACTATTATGAAGACTCTGAATCAGATTGTTAATACTTCAACAGGCAACTCATTATCGACGGCTTGATGCATTCTGGAACAACCTCTGCCGTCCTTGTGCTGCGGGACATTATAATGGAAAACATTGAAGACAATGCGATGATGTCAAAAATTCTTCCGTATTTTCCCCATTACATACGAGTCCCATCAGAAGCCCTGGTCAAAGAGTTCGATGTAAGCTTCCTTAACTTGGGAATGACATATATCTAATGTAGCATCGTGTAGGGGGTTTTCAACCTGTTGAAAGGCTCTAGCATCAACCCGTCAACAAAACAACTACTGGAGCTGTCCCTTGCCACATTGGTGTCCAGAGGGTGTGCAAGGAACCTTTGCCAGACCACAGCTCTTCTACAAAAGTACATCCATTACTTTGAGGAGAACTTGAATAGTAATACACCACTCTAACCCATTTAAGTATGGCTGTAAGTTTGGTTTTTTCAATCTTTCCATCTAGAGGCAATATCCGAGAACAATTTCAACCAGCAAACTTATGCTGTGGTCGGACTACGAAACATTGGAATAGGCAATTCCTTGGACAAATTACAAGAAATCGTTTTGGGAAATATAACCACGTCAAATACCGTACGAGTTCAGGCGATTTGGGGAATACGAGCCCAGCTACAAAAGCACAAGATCAGCACCACGAGCATGCTTCTCCCAGTGTTCTACAACCGATCAGAGCCTTGTGAAATTAGAACGTCTGTTTTTGGTTTGCTGATGAGTTCACGGCCGGAGAAACGCCTTCTTCATGAAATTGCCTACTACATGTGGTCTGAAACTTGTCCGCAAACCCTCAACATCGTCCGGTCAACTTTCACACACCTGGCCAAAGCCAAGGGACCATGCGCTTCAGACATGTTAGCCGTCTTATTTTCTTCTCAATAGGCGTGCATGTAATTTATTTAACATTTGACCTTCCAGTGCAACTCATATGCGAACAATTCTAAAATACTTGCCCCCTGGGAAAATCGACACACGGAGAACAACTTCCTATGGTATCGACTACTTTGATGAGACGGTGGGCGTGGGTCGTTCTTTTTATATGACAGCCCAAAAATCCGGAGATTCACTTGTGCCAGTTTCAATCTACGCCGGATCTTCTCATACCATGGGTGGATTCTGCAGCTCGCCATTTGGGGCAAGCTGAGATGCTGATTGATTAATGTTGTACTTATCATTTGGTTGTAGATTTTTGTACGGATGGAAGGACTGGACAAGTTTCTTGTTAAAGCTTTCTTGTTACAGCTAAAGGAGGAAGGAGACCCCAGTATTATAAAAGTTCTTTCCGATCTAAATGTGACACTACGGAATCCCCTTTCATTCCTCAAATTGGAAGTGACCGTTTTGTACCTTGACCGAGTTATCTATCAATTCATTGCTTCTGATGCTGGCACATTACCCGTTAGCGACGGCAAGTTAAAGCACCTTATTCTAACTACCGTGACACACTAAAAAACCTTTCCCCTAAACAAAATAGGGATACGACAAGTCCAAGACTTGATCAAAGTCTTGACAGGACCAACTGGCCTTCGTCATTCTTGGGAAAAGTCTCTGCTTGTTGAAGAAGTTTTGTACGAGCAGCCATTGGAAGTCGGAATCCCGATTTCGATTTACACAAGCGCTGTAGCTCAGAGCCAGTTGAGGTTGAAGTCCAAAGTTTACATGGATCAGAATAAGCCATCCAGGTTTGAGTTGGACGCCATGTACAGGTCGGTATTAGGTGTTGACCAATTGAATTGTTGAGTTATTAGTATGATCTCACAGATCAAACGTGTTCGTCACTACTTCCATTTCCAACCATGCTTCTTTTTTGGGAACAGTTCACTCTGCTGGACTTCTAAGAACGACCAGGCTGCAAGAGCCTCTTCACCTAGCATTTCTCTCTAAAGAATCTTACATCTTTTATCCTCCATCTTGTACGTGGAGAACCAGAGACTGTGGGTGAAATTATCAGCTTCTTTCTGTTTTAGATGGAAATCCCGTTGCAATTCAAAACCATGCGACTGGCTTCACCTCAGTGACTTCTGAAACTCCTGGGGGTGACGCTGATGCTATTGGACTGCTCAAAAAATCATGCAGTAATTGTGGGAATGTGACATTTACATCTTCTGGTGTCGGATCATCGAAAACCGTACTTACAAATTGAAAACTCTTTTTTCAATACATTTTCCTGTAAATGATTTTAGATTGCTGATTTGTCCTATTTCCCGTATGGCGGAGGGGGAATGCTTGGCAGAGTCAAAACAGTTGCTTGTGAGAAAGACATTTCAAAGTTTGATATCGTCAAACGTTTCCGGAGGTTCTTCAGCAGCGAAAATAAGAATACAGGGTGAGCAATGTTATCAATTTTACACTTCATCAATTAGACTGTTTACAGAATTTATGACTCGGAGTACGCCAAGATGATGTTGGGACTCCAACAAGCGAGTGACTATTTAGTGACTTGGCCAAAACCAGAACCCTGTGGGTTTCAGATTTACTTTAGTAAAGCATCACCAAGCAGTCCTGTGGTGCTCGACCGTGTAATTTCATTTTATCTTTCGTAGACCTAAAAAAATGAGGCAAAAGTTAAGGCTATACTTTCAACAGGTTGAAGGGAAATTAACGTTCAGCATGTCCACAAATCCAAAAGGAGTGAAAATGCGACAGACCTCGCAATATTTCTACGAGAAAAATCAACCTACCAAAAACGTTGATCTATCCGTTGCAGGGAATCATGGACCGGAAGATTCTCAAGAGATTCATTTTAGGTACTCAACGGACGCATTCAGCAATACAAGCAGAACCTTCGTGGGATGCATCGATCTCATGAACTATGTAAAACCATTTAATACTGATCCTTTGGGATACGAGGGGGCAGATGATCCACAAGTAAATCAGACAATCACGGTCAAGGGAGGAACAGTCGAAAGGGCGTTTGATATTGGAAATGACTCTGCGCCGTGTCCCAGCAATCATTTAGATATGAGGATTTTAGGTGTTGCAACACGATCCCAAGAACAAATCGCTGCTGCAGTTCCAGGGGCATCGAAAGACTTGTCATACCTTTTGTGCAACGGTGAGCGACTTGGTGGAAATTGGCCTAGTCACTTGGTACCTCCAACCCCAGAGTGTTTCGATGTAAGTGTTACTTTTTGTGGGTATTGTTCGCCCTTCTCTCAGTAAGACAACGTATCTTTGTTCAGGTGTTGTTGGATCAGACGCGTTTGAGGAGCATTAATATGACCATACGCTACAAGGTAAAAGACTATTCAGATATGCAGTGTGTAGAGATAAATACATTAATTATTGTATGCAGGGTTCACCAGAACTTGAAAAACGATGTCACCTTCCATTTCAAATGGTGAAAGCAACACTTTCGCCGTACTTGGGCAATCCGGACCAAACTCAGAATGAACTAATTGGCAGCAAGGATCCCAAAGAGAGTATAATCAAACTCCACATAAACTTAAGCAAGAAACATTCCTCGATGAACATATTTTCCACAAATGCCAAGAACGTTACTGAATATTACGAAGGGGTAGATTATGACGTGATCCCCAGCATACTGCACTTACATCCAGTTGATTCCAGGATACCTCCACTATCGGCATATTGTCACAAGCATGGCTGCACAGGTATGTACGTCTTAAATTAAGTGTCCTGCAGTTGGGTTTACGTCATCACACTCCTTAGGAAGCTGTGCAGTATCTGCAAACAGCGTTGTGACGTTTGACAACAAGAAGTACCCAATAAGTGTTTCAAATTGCGAAACGCTGATCGCTGCTGACTGCAGGTACACACCATCATTTGCAGTATATGCCAAATCGAACGGAAAGGCTGGGGTGGTAAGTTTATGCATGTCTCATCTTACCCCAGTCAGGTGGTACATCTATTTTAATGCTATCTTATTAGAATTTGAGGATATCAATTCTTGGGAAAGAAGTTATAATTGCAGGGGACACGGTTTCCATTCCACCTATAAGGAAAGTTGAATTTAACTCCAGCGGAGAGTTCCAGAGTGGCCATATTTCGTAAGAAAACCTAGCTTTTAACAGGATTTTGGCGTGAGTTAACAGAGTTTGGTCTTTAGAATCACAAAGAAAGGGAAGGAAATAACCGTCAAAACTACCCCTTTGGGTGGTATTAGGGTGCGGTACGCAGGAGGTCATTTTGTCCAAATTACCTTACACGGCATTTACCGTGGCATGACATGCGGCTTGTGTGGAAACTTTGATTCACAAATCCGAAACGATTTGCAAGGACCCACTGCTTCCACCTGTCCACAAACTTCAATTGTAGACGCGTGGACAATTAAAGCCGGATCATGTGCTAAAGTTTCGAATATATGCTAGCTATCTAAGTTGAGAAGGTGTGGTTGTACTGAATACATTTTGAATTTAACCTATTGAACATATCAAAATCAAAATCTCTTTTCTGAGATGAGATAAGCTCATTTTGATTGATTCATTTCATACACTCAAATGAAATGACACCCTGTCCTTGACATTAACCTCTCGTCTTCATCTTCTGAAAGGATTATCACACTGACCAACCAACCCTGTTCAGCATTCATTCAATTGCATAATGTGTCTCAGACTGAAATAAATAAAAATGTTATCACCAAATTCCAATTTTTACGAAAGATATTATTACAGCCTATTGATTGTGGATATGATTTGTTCATCCTTGACTTCCAATAAGTTCATAATCCCAATTCTCATGAACCTTCTACACTCGTCTCACGGAAATTTTCCTTTCAGTTCTATTGATTAATCATACCATCGATATTATGCCTACTCGGTCCTGTGGATCTTTCACTTTCTATCAGAAAAATTGACACATTTTGAAGACACCAAGTACTTCAATTCAATGCCTAAAAAAATTGCGTAAAATCGTCTAAGCATAACGAAGGCCACTGCGGAATAATATTAATGGTCGAGGGTAGGTTAGCCAGCAAAGTCATCAAAAAATGAATACAAATCCAGGAAGGAGAAAGACGCTGAAGAATAATTTCGCTGAGTACACAAAATTTTAACCATCATCAGCGATTGAAGATTTACTCTAATGATCTGTGAACCTGTATTCATTTCGTGTTGTAAATCTTGAAATGACTCAATTAATTGCTTAAAATCATTTTTAGTCACCATACTTTTCTCAAAAGGCTGATTGTGAACAACATTTCTTCGAATAATGCAAATAGAAAAACATTTTTTAAAACTTATCTTATCTAAACCAAGCCTTTTTGTTGGTTAATAAAACAAACAAAACAAGCTTGAGAAATGCTGAATGTTCGTTATGAGAAAAAACAAAATTCATTTAGGTTTTCAATTTCATCATACTTATCCCACGGAAAACAAGCAATGTCATTTCTTTCACCTTCACATTGGAACCAGAGACCAAGAAGCCAGTAAAATCAACAATTGACCGATGATAAGCTCTATCAAATGTAAATTAAACAGAGAACAACCACTACTATAAAAAGATTTGGAAGAAATGAAATAAATAAAGATAATCCAGGTAGCTTCTTCATGATACATTTGAACCTCATCGGACTCTTTGGACCTTGATTGATGATGGCCATCCATAACGTACCGTGGATGACGAAGCGTCTCTTTCTCATAATGCCCCCCTCTCTGCCTTCAGTTCACACTATTCATTTTTTTCCACCCAACGTCCTTATCAGATAGACGGACTGGAATGAAACTATGAGCAAATCACCTTTTCAAATGTAATACATCCAACCGCTAAGATCATGTCCTGGGTACCATGGGCTTTGGGCATTTATGAGTCTACGTTATCTTCTGCACTACCACCAAGCAATTGCATGTCTTGTCTATTAGTAACCTGAAGTGATATTTTTATGCCCAGCCCATGTCCACGTCCATAGTTCAGCATCCACCTCTCCTGTTAGTATGACCCTTGACCAATAGTCCTTGAACGGCGTAGAACAAAACCGCAAGCTGAGAGGTAACTCGGTCTCACTTAGCTTTGATCCGTCAAGCTGGTTAATCGTAGGGAGAGGAAAGCAAGGAATTGTATTTTGTTCAGAATGAAGTTGTTCCTTCTGCTGGGTGAGCAATTTAGTTTCACTTTACCCCACTTTTGCAAAATCTCTGCAAAAACTTTACATCAGATTGCAATTTTAATTTTGCAAGTTTTTAGAAACATTGACAGTTGACAGTCTTTTTAACAAACCCGTTTATTTTTTTGAAATTAGGCTTGGTGCTCGGCGCCTCTGCCTTCGTGAAACGCGATGCAGGGTCCAATCTCTTCACCCCTGGAAAGGAGTTCGTTTACGACTTTGCCATGTGGGCTCAGGCCGGCTCCAACGACTACGTTGGTTTCGGAAGTTCCTTCAACATCACCGGAGACCTTCACGTTGCAACCGCCGGAAGCAACGTCAACGTCAGGTTGGACAATGTCAAGTTCGGAGCCCACAACGGAGAGTACGACATGATCAACAGGCCCGTCCTCACCATGAAGGCTTACGAGCAACTCAGACCCCTGTCTGAGCCCTTCAGCATCCAAGTCTCAGGCGGCAAGGTAAGCATTTTGTCCCAACGTGAGGCAACTTGAGACGAAGGAAAGTGACTAATGCATTGTTGTGTATGTTTAGGCTCAAGGTATCGTCCTCAATGGCAGAATTGAGGAGTGGTCCCACAACATCAAGAGGGGTATTGCCACCGCTTTGCAGTTGGATCTTGCAAAGATTGACATCACCAAAGCTGATCACTTCTACACCCAAGAAGTAAGTTCAACTGTAGTGTTTAAACCTGACACTTGTATTAATATGCAAATCAATTTTCATTAGGAAACCGTGGTCGGAGACTGCAAGACTGACTACATTGTCATTCCAGGGTAAATTAAACACATTTTCTCCGTATAACGAACTATTCTCAACATGCCTCATTTTTTTTTATTACAGAGAAGACGACAACCACACTCCTCTTAACAAGGCTCAAGTTCGCAAGTCCAGGACCCATGAGGACTGTACCGACAGACCAATGTAAGCATTAGTAAAATAAGAAATTGGTCATGCAACCTCTAATTCGTACCATTCATTTGCATAATCTTATTCCTTCAGGCGTGTTCGCAAGCCAGGAGTCCCAACCTACCATGTCCCCAATGAGAAGGCCAAGGTAAGAGGAAAAAATTAGTGATTCTGATTCAAGACTTCTTTACATATCTTTGTTAACTTGCTTTTTTAGAATCTCCTCACTGCCAGCGGCTATGCAATTTACGATCTTGAAATCCAAGGAGGAAGCTTGGTGGCCAAGAAAATCACTTCTGGATCCAGCCTCGTTCTCAATCTTTTCGGAGTTGACGGACACACCCAATACTCCTATGGTGGTTACAGCATGATCCTCAAGAGTTCCAACTCCGGATCAGTCCCTGGACCCGCCAACGCCAAGACCTACAACGACCTGAAATTCGAATTCGAAAATGACATCAAGGAAGACGAGGACATCAGGTCCCCCCAACCTTTCTTCTTCC
>JAQIWU010002329.1:0-12513 GCA_034696445.1 Isotomiella minor
TAAAATAAGTCAAAGTCAAAATATAACATGTCCTTCGTTCAATTCTTGGTATTATAACTTACTGCTGAAGGTGGTGGCGTTGGTTGTGAATCCAAACGCTTTTGAGGGGGCTGTGGATACGACTGCTGCTGCTGCTGCTGCTGCATCGACGGTGGCATACCAGGCTGTTGTTGTTGAGGTGGATAAGAAGGCTGTGGTTGATAAGAAGAGAGCGGTTGGCCCATGCCCATCATAGGTCCGCCAGGCCCTCCTGGAGGTGGAGGCTGGTAACCCCCATCCCCAGCAGAATATTGTCCTGGTTGTCCCTGCTGTTGATAGTCCGTCTGCTGCTGTGGTTGCTGATATTGATTGTAGGGATTTGGTGAGGGACCAGGACCTGGAGGCCTCATTGTAGGTCCATTTGGCATCTAAAAACACAATCGTATTTAAAAAACGAACAGATCGAACCTTCTCAAATTACCGAAGCCATTGGAGGAAGTGAAGGCCCAGGAGGAGGTGGATAGTTCTGATGCACCCCATTCATCATGATGAAGGGAGTTCACACACCCAAAGACACCTCCTCAAAATTAAAAAATCAAAACAATTCCTCGATAAAAGAGCAGAGCAACAAACCCACAAAAGAAAACGATGACGATGACACTTCACTCTCAAACTAACAAGTGACTGTGATTGAATGAAAAGAATGTAACTTTCTCAAAAGTCTCGAAGTCAAAATCAGACGTGTGTAAAAAGATTCCAACTCACTTTGTGGGAAATCTGAAGCTTAAACTCTATGCACTCTCACCACACTGCCCCAATCCATCTCTCCACCAAAGTCACGTCGTCTCACGTTGGATAGCTTTGTGGCGTTATGCAATGTAATGCTGATGTGGACTCCCAAGTTCCATTACGTCATTTTGTATGGACACGCGTTTGATTTGTATTTGTTGGGCTTCAGTGACAGTGACTTGGAAAATTAAATTGGTCACTGGAACATAAGCGACTAATTTGCATAACTGAAATGACCCGTCTCGTTTTGGTGTAAATAGCTGAGTTTATTATTGAGCTAATAGAAAATAATCCCATTCAGTGTCATGATGGCTGTCTACAGTCAGTCAGAAGTTAATATAATCTTTGGCAAAATGTTTTTGGCTTAGGTTTAGTTAGTGAGTCTATTTATGTTCGTCCAGCTTTTTCTTGTGAAATCTTAAATGCTTCTCGATAAATGAAGCGACGAAGTAGTAGGAATGGTCATATCCGTCATGGACTTTTAGGTGAATCTTGACACAATTATTTGAGTTGCTTTCCGATTCGGTGTGAAGTTTGTGTGGGCGGAGGAATTCCATGTACTCGTCCTCAGATCCCTGTAAATGTGGAATGTATCAAAATCGCAATGTAAGGTGTACACTAATGACTAAGACATTTACAATGTCAAGAATGATTTCTCGATGAGGACCAGCATACTCCCGGACTACTTGGCAAGCATCGTACTGATTCCACATTTCTGAATTAGTGCCCAGAAACTTTGAAAAGATTATATCCTGACCCCATGAGACTGGATTGCCTAAACGTAATTGTAAACATTGTTTTTAAAATGATCGGGATGAGGTCTTCAACATGTTCAAAATAAATGTGCTTACATGATGGAGACAGGAGGGACAAACTTGAAAATAAATTCGGATTTCGTAGTCCAATAACAATAGTTCCATTCCCTCCCATACTGTGCCCCACAATACCGAATTTGCCAGTACTTATTGAGGAAAAGTTTGCACGAATAACTTCCGGGAGCTCTTTCGAAATATAGGAGTACATTCTATAGTTTTCTTTCCAAGGGTGTTCCGTAGCATCCAAGTACCACCCCTAAAGCACAAGAGTTGTTGTCGTCTTTACTGCCAACAGATTATGCACGCTATTTTCAATCAATTATTGCTTACCGCCGACCTCCCAAATATTGCGCTATCACGATCCCCAGGTATACTGCATTCTCCTAAAAATATTAAACATTTAGCCGGTACATAATGATCTGACTTATGGCTTGATTGACATGACATACTTGGACTAGTGTCAGCCCCAACGACAATGAGCCTATGCTCACATGCATGCTGCTGGAATCCAGATTTGAATAGAAAGTTTTGTTCATTGCACATAATTCCGGAGAGGAAAAAGACAACATGGAATCTTTCATCAGGGTCCTTCTGCTCCGGAACATAAATCGAGAACTTCATAAAGCTTTTAGTCTCCTTGCTGTAGTGTTTGAACACTTGCTGCCTTCCATCAAAGCATTTAGCATCCACAAGGAGAGATATTTCCGTTGGGTCACATTCTTGAGATTCTTCATTAACTTTCCCATTGTTATTCATTGGTTTTACAATCGAGTCATCCATCGTTCTTGTACCCTCGTGTCCAGACCTTTGACGAGACGACGATGGGAATATTGTCCGACTGACGGCTGCAAAAACAAAGAACAGAAAGGTATTTAGATATTTTTATCACTTTGGAAAATATAAAACAGGGGTTTTACGGCTCCCCAGAAGCAGCAGGATTCCATTTTTATCGACAACAAGCCTCCTAAAGATGCTAAACTTACTTTGCAGAAGTTCAGCTCCATTCCCATTTGCAAGGGCATTGTCCACGAATTCTTTGGTGATCTTAACTTTGACACTCATGATGACAAGGTCTTCTTCTGATTATGTGTGGCTGTGGAGGAGTTTTTGAGATGTTTTAAAACAATGACTTTTTGCGATGATGACCTTGTCCAACTGATTGTATTGTGAGTGATTTGTTCCTTTAATTGTGTAACAATAATTTTTTTCTCACGTGCAATTGCAGGATGAATTATGTAAGTGGTTCACGTGAATCGATTGCCGATTGACTCGAGTTCTTGGACTTTCCCACGATATTTATATTCTGCTCGCGTGACTCATCTCACCCGAAAACCGTACCGTAGCATAAATTCAATGCAGTCAAGAAATCCTGTGAAATTGAATGAATTCATTGCAGTTGTTGTGCTAATTTTGTGACTTTTGGACCTAGGTCGTATGTATGGATGTAAAAGTCAATCTTTGGTCATTAATTTCTGTCCTAAAAATACCGAACTGTAAAACGTTGTTGTCCTCATCAAACAAACCATAAAACCGCTAACGACTTAGATACGTCTTTCGTACACGAACCATTGGTGACCTCATTAAAGTCCGAAGATCATCAATCATCAGTCAAATCACGAATCACCTTATAACTTGTGGTTTTTTGCAGGATGTGAAGAAAAATGATTTAATGAGTTTTTTAGGTTGGATCAATAACTTTTTTTTCTTCAAATGTCTCATGTCTCACTTTCCCCAGTCGTATAAAACAGTAGTTTCCTTTTCCAATATTTTATTCACCTTCCTATTTTTACAATATCTACAAGTTCATATATGATCTTATCTACGTGTATATCCAGTTAACATTTAGTCTATCTTATTTTATTGCGTCGTTTACAACATTGCACTAATTAACTAAGTTAATGAAGTATATTACTCATAGACTAATTGTAAGAACTACCAATTACAAACAGATACATAGCTAAGAACAAAACTAAACACTTTTACTATTTCTACTTAACATGCAAATGCAATGGCGAATTTAGCAGGGAAAAACGTGTGTAGAAAAATAACAATCCTGTACACCATGCACAATAAGTTGACAAGATTTATACAAAAGTAAATGTGGAGGAAAGTAACGTAATGCAAAATGTACAAAAATGGTAACAAAATATGGATGAAATTAGACTGAGAAATTAATACAAAATTATGATTTTGCTTCTGACTCACCCAATCCTCCTTTCCGCCGTAACTGCCTTCCCCTTCTCCTCATCTTGCCAATTTGACCTGGGTCGTGCCCCTAGCGTCTTGAATCTTCTCCTGTTGATGAAATTCTGAGCAGGAGGGGGGAAATCTGTTGGGGGTGCATTGCTGTTAATTAGATTATATTGTGGAGAAGACTGTTGCACTTGTGGGATGAGTTGGGGTCGAGGAGGTATTGAATTAGGTTGGTATCCCATCCCTTTAATTGGTGTCCGTCGCATCATAATTGGTGGAGGTGCAGGTCGCATCATGTATTTACTTCTGTCTATGTTGGGGCCACCCCCTTGTGGAATACGCTGTTGTTGCTGCTGCTGTTGGTGCAGGCTCTGATGGGGCTGGTGATGCTGTGGATGTTGCTGCTGTGCGTGGAAATGGTGGTGTGGTGGTGGTGGTCCATGGGGGAAAGGGGCAGGATGAAACTGTTGCTGGGGTTGTTGGGGTGCATGTGGATGTTGGTGAGGGTGTGACTGTTGCTGCTGATTGTAATGATACTGTTGAGGTTGAGACAATTGGTTGTTGTTGATTTGTATTTGAGGAGGAGGTTGTGTGTGGAAATTGTTTGGGGTGGCCACTGTATTCACAGGGATTCGAGGAAGGGATGCCTCATTTCCAGCAAAGAATTGAATAAGTTGTGGAGGATTATTCTTTTGTTCTAAATTAATGTTGGACTCTGAAGCCTCTTGGGGTCTAATGACCGAACGGTCCTTTGGGAAATTCGGACTTGTCTCTTCTTCATCAGACACGTGGTGGGGATGGAAGTTGACATTTGTATTTTCATTATTTTGGACTTGATTGACTTTCTCTCCCCAACCAGATGAGCCTTTGGCTGGACCCTCTCTTTCCTCAGATGCAAATTCTGATATGCGATGATCTTGACTACGATTCTGGTTGTCTTCCTCATTGAGATCGTGATCATATTCATCGTCATTTTGTTGGAAGAGGGAATTACTGTCTCCATTTGTGACTGCTGTTGATTCAATTTTTGGAGCGACAGTTATTGGATTTTTGATCATTTCTTGGAGTCTATTTCGCCATCCATTATTATCAGGGTTGTTGTGATGGGTTGTTGTGAGATGACTTGGGGATGGGGGTAGAGACGAGGGTTGTGTGGGTCTGGAGAACAAGTGAGAATGCGTCACTTCTGCTGACTCCTCTTCCTCCTCATCACTGTTGTACACGATGGGTCTCCATCCATCCTTGACTTGGTACGTTGAGGATGGAGGAGAGAAAGTGTATTTGTTTTCATGAAAGTTGACTGGGGTTGGAGCTACAAATCCGGTTGACTTCTCATCAGCACTTGACTTTTCCGGTTCGGAAATAGTGGATTCAATTCGAGGTCTTTCCGTTGTGGATGTAGTGGAATAACCCTCCGGAAATACTTGGAAGACTTTTTTGTTTTCTACAACAGAAGCCTCCGATTGATCTGCTGAATCAGAAGTGTAGCCATGCTCATCCTTATCTCCATGTACGTCTTTCCTTGTCTCATCTTCCCCCTCTGATTCCAAAACAGTGTTCTGACCCAAGTTTAACTTTTTCTCGAAGGATGATTCGAAGGATCCAACCAAAGCAGCATTTTTATTATTTGAGGGTTGGTGGGTGGTGGGTGGCATTTGGTTATGATCAGGTAATGCCCACTGTGTCTTCTCCTCAGAATGTTCAATGGATCCCAGATCATCCTCCATGGACCCGGACCCTCCAATATGTTCATGCTGCTGGACCCTCTGCTTCTCTCGAGACTTATCTTCGGTTTTTTTGTCCTTAGCCTGGTTTGAGTGCATGTGAGGAGGAGACTCCTCATAGCTTCCAACACTTCCATCATTTTCCCCACTGTTGTCCGTTATCTCACCACTCACTCCAGGCTTGTGGGCCTGAAGAGTTGGTACACGAGTTGTGGAGGATGCATTGTGAACAAGACTTTGATTCTGCTGAGGAGAAGCAGTCGTTTGATGTCTTTGTCTTATTAACTGATGTGGAATGCTGCGGTGAGTGTTGGCAAAGATGGGTCTATTTTCACTTCCTTTCATTTCCAAGTCGCTTTCCACCGTTTTCCCTCCCTCACCCACGGGTCTTCTAATG
This sequence comes from Isotomiella minor, assembly GCA_034696445.1. NCBI lineage: Eukaryota > Metazoa > Arthropoda > Collembola > Entomobryomorpha > Isotomidae > Isotomiella > Isotomiella minor. Next base: position 5,898 of record JAQIWU010002329.1, read on the forward strand.
CCTCCTCCATGCTGACCATTTGGCAAAAGCGATGGTGGAGCTGGGACGATTTGTTTCCGAATCTCAGAGCTAGCATGAGCTTCACCATATCGTCCAAAAGGATAGTCATCATCTTCTTCCTCCTCTTGTCCTTCGTCTTGGTCAGTAACCACTTCCGATGAAGCAGCCTCAGAATTTATTGAAGACCCAATGAATTGATTCTGTCCACCTTCCGGTCTTTCTCTTATTCCATCTCCCACTTTATCCATGAGCTCATTTGGATCAGATATAGTTTCGCTTTGAATCATGTGATGCTCCACTGTCTTGTCATTATCTCTGTCATCGTCTGGATAGTAGCCATAAATATTTGTGACACCATCATCAGTTCCATAGTGGAAGGCATTATTCGCTGGTTGGATGTCATCATCGGTCACCACTGCGGATTCGGGAGTGCCGGTCGTCGTGAAAGAAGGACCAGCCACCACGCTGTTGGGGAAAGGAAGTACTGTACTTATTTTGCTGGACTCAAGTTGACTTTCTCGGCTGTTGTGTTCATTTATTGGCAGTCGTGGTGGTCCACCACCACCACTCTCAATAGGGTTGAATCCATATCCGGGTGGCGGTGGTCCTGGTGGTGGTCCTGGTGGTGGGATGAATCTTGGTGGCCCATAGTTCACTTCTCTGTCTCTATTTATTGGCAGCTTTTTGAAAAAGTCAAAAATACCTCCTAAAACAGATGAAGATGCAGAATGTTCCACATCCGGCCGACCATTGGACTCTTCTTGGCTACCACCGTCTTGTTCTTGGCTTTCCTCACTCTCCTCGTTTTCCCCCAAAACTACATCCGTCGAGTTATTTGTTGCGGGGGTTGAGTAATTGCCATTGTTCTCGCCTGGAACGTCGTACCAAGGAGGCAGGATGGCTGAAGTCACAATCCCGTCTTCGGTTTGTTTGGTGACGAGGGTTTTATGGTCCTCACTCCCAACCAGAACATCAAAAAACTGGGAGTTTCCTTCGGCCTTTTCTCCCTTTACCCCACTCAAATCTGGACTCTCGACAGAGCTAAGCCCCGTCTTTGTGCTTGAGAACTCTGAGGATTTATGAGGACCTTTGGTCCCCAGAGAAGAAGTTGACGAATGATGGGGTGGGAATGGACTGGAAGAAATCGTTGTAGAGTGGACATTTGATCCAGAGGTTGAAAGAGGATTTGAATGTGTCACCTGCACACTTTCCATTTTTTCCTTTGATGTGTTTTCCTCCTCCATCCATTCGTTTTGCTTTGTTTTATTTTTCTCTCTGCTTGAAATAATGTAGTCATATTTATGGGTAACTCCGGAGGAGGCCATGGTCGTTGTTTCAAACAGCGTACGGTTCCGACCCCATTTAGGAGCAAGGTTCTTTATGATTCGGGCCAATGGATCGGCTGAAGAAGAAGAAGGCAGATCGAATTCAGTGGGTTTTAAATCGTTTTCAAAATTATTTGATGCTGCATTGCTTGTCAATATCTTCTCCCCATTTGCGTCGTCGCTACTTGATTTCGTGGTTTGTTCCAAAGAAGGGGGTTTATTATTCTCATTATCCTCCTCTTCGCTTTCACTCTCCGAATCCACTGCTTCGGTGGACGTGGTGAATGAGGTTCTTTCCGTCGGGAGTCTCTTTGTCATCATCATATTTCGTCGAGGGTTTGTGGTGGGCGTTGTTGTAATGGGTGGTGAGGTAAATAAGACAAAAGGGGTTGGAGGACGGGGAGTTGTGGTGAGGAAACTGAACTCCTCGGAAGATTGAGATGATTCTTCAGCTTCCTTAGATATGTCATCACTACGTCCACGTGTTGTGGTTGAAGGGGTTGTCTTTTGTACTTTTCCCAGCAAAACATCCCTCTCCAGCGAATTGAATTTCCCATTCGGATACAAATTTTGAAACTGAAGGCTCTGAAATCATTAAAAATGCATAGTTTTGAGTTACTGCAAAATATTTCAAGGTTAAATAATCTAACTCAGGATCAATTTATTGACTTTAAAGCAAAGTGCATATAGAATTAAATTGACTCAAGTGCTGCAAGGTTTAATTAACAAAGCAAGCATATTTTGATTGTATTCATTGATTCCACTGTTATTTGATCGGATTTTTAATAAGGTTGATTAAGCCTGCATATAAACTCCCTAACCCAATCAGAACACTTTCTTGTTCAATTGAATCAACCCAAGCAAGCGATCAGAAAAGCATTGTTATTCGGGTAAATGCGAAGTAGGTCCCCTATACACATACTCCCACAAGAGGAAAAGTAAGGGAATGCATGTCATGTTGTTGCATTGTTGTTCCGTTCAGTTGGTGTTATCATCATTGCCAGACCGCAACAAAATTAAATCTATGATTTTTCAGACTGCAACCAAACTGACTTGGTGTTGTAAAGTAAAAGTAGGTTTACTTATTCATTTTTTTGTAATAAATAATGCTACTGAACATATTCATGATTAAATCATAAGGTCGTCTACGACAGGGTTATAGGGCTTCAGAATGAACTGTGCAGCTTAAGTTTTGGCGTTGTAACAGAATAAAATGCTTCCAATCTCCTTCTGGTTGCAAGAATCTTGTACCTATTTTGTATTTAGGAAGATTCGGAAGGGAGAATGAAATGTGTGGATGGATGTGTGTGATTCTGTGTTCATGTGATCCAAATCATGAGTTGAATTGTGCGAATCAAGAGCGTAGCCGTTATGCCTGATGATTCTAATTGTGTGCGATTTCATGCACTCATCATCACCATCTTAAAACGTTCATTCTTCCTTTTAGCTTTTTAAGACTGTAGCTTTTTAAGACTGCATTGGATGCACTCGACAGAAATAGCTCTTGCATTACTGGCTGGACGTCTCAAACGTGACCCTCTCAAAACATTTGAGGAAGCATAGATATCTCAACCTGCCTCCGTCTCAACGGATTTCCCGTCTCACTTTCTTCTCCCCTCGTCCCGACTCGTCCTGCACCCCTCCTGCGTGGGGGAATGTTGAGACACTTTTCTCAATTTCATTTGTTCTTTAATAATTGTGTGCGACTATTTCTGTTGTGATTACGTGTTAATTACTAATCACTGCAATTGAAGTTCATTTTCTTTTCTTTTTTTTCTTCGTTTAACGAACGATGCGAGTCCACTCTTCTCTTATTACAACGAACAAAAAAGCAATTTGTTAGATTCGCTTTGCATTTCATTTTATTGTAAAGTATTTTACAGAATCTCGCTTTCTGAACCTTTGTTATGAACAAAAAAAATAGTGACGATGATAATCATAACAGTGTAACTTTTATATGATTCACTCTCCCCTTAACCAATTACTTACATATTTGAAATACCTAACTTTCATTCTTTTGAGAACCACGAAAATGCTAACGTTTCTTAATTTTTAAAGAAAAGACTGAACAAAAAATTGATCACGATTTGTCACCATCTTCTTATTTCAAATTGTCTTTCTAAAGTGAAAAAAAAAATCATGCTGCTTGATGTTTCAGCTATTTCTCAAAAATGTCACTTTTCTTATTTCCGTTTCCATTCAAAATGCTGATTGACCCGAACAAAAAGCAAGTCCTTTATAAAATTAAGTGAAATTGTTGTGTGTTTGTTTATGCTCAAGCATTACAGACGACGTCATGTTTAAAACGTCAAAGCCAAGCTGTGCAGTTGACTATATAACTGTATCATATTTAATTTTGATGGCAAGTTAACAGTTCGTTTATAATCACCTCTTCTTCAGAAGATTCCTTGTGCTGGTTGTGGCCATGATGATGACCTCTTCTTGTTGGAGGAGGAGACTTGGTTGTAGCACCCTGCTTCCCTCCAGCCTTTTTATCAGTCTCATCAGGGGCTCTGGGTCTTCCAGATATAAACGTGGATTCTTTCGATGAAGATGACAAGGGGAAATCTACGCTATTCAGTTCTGTAGTTGTGTCAGGGTAGCTGAATTTATCTCCGTCAAACAGCAAATCAAGCTCTTCGTTTTTTGGAGTTAGACTTTTACCTGGAATTGAAAATATTTAAAGTTAGACTTTCACCTTTTTTGAGGGCGAAAAATAATTCGAAATTTTTAAATGCATCTGGAAAAAATTCGCCTGAAATTCACTGGAAAATAATGAATCAAGCCTTTTTTCATCATCCTTTTTTTTATCATATCTGCAGTACAAACAAGATGAATAAAAGACCTCCTCATAAACCGATAGGCTCTTGGTTCTTTTTCCAAAGGGAATTGAGCTCGGAGAAAGTATGACATACAGCGAAATTGGTAAACATTTGTATTATTTAAAGCTGTTCCCTATTTTCAACCCAAACCCAAAGCGTGGAAAGAACTTATATAACACAAACGAACCCAAAAGTACTTTCTTCATGCTTTCACATTGGTTTCTAAATAAAACAAAAGCAACCTACCTATTTACCTACAAACCAACAATACACCCCTCAACACAAGGCGGTTCCAACTTTTTTCCCTTTGCCATTTTTAAGGTATCGATTCCATTCACAATTAATAGGGAACAAGGCTTGCATTAGATGTGTCTAGATCTGCAGCCAAATTGATTGGGGAATTGACGCAATGACAGTGACAGCTCGAAAATGTATATAGTCAAATGATGAGTGATAGGAGTTTGTAAATATTTTAAAAACTCTCCGCTTTGAAAAATAACTTAGTTATCAGGTATCAATCATTCAAAGGTTCCTTCCTTTCCTGTCTTTTGTAAACTAGGCCAGTGTCTTTTCTTAATTTGTTGAGTCGGGTTTTGCTATCCTTCTGTCTTCTTGGTATCCATTACATTATGTTATAAAAGTGATTGGTATTATTTTGTTGTTTGCCTGCTCTATAAACATGCGAATAAAATAATAGTATCTTCAAAATTTGAAGAATTCACTTTATAACAATGCTTTTATATTGAATTGAAGGCTCCTCATCGTATCTACATAACAAAATTAGGTTGGTATAGCCATCCTTTCTCTGAGAACTCCATCACCGGGCTTTCCCTCCCCCCTGGATTTCTATGTTTATGGAGAAAGTTGAATCACTTTGAGTTGGAAATGGAGTGTTTTGGAGGGTTTGAGGGAGCAATCTGCTTCTGTTTACTGACAAGAGGAAATTACATTACAGCATCTTCCCCTAAACTAAAAGTTCGTTACCTCGTTTGGTTCACTTTACACTTACTTAAAACACTATTTTGCTGGAGAAAATATTTCACCTGAGATTTGGGCCTAGATTCGCGAGTCTCATGCATTTTTAATGAGTATCAATATTTTATTGTTGATTGCGTTTACGGTCATCTCATCCAATCTTTCCATGCTACTCCCTATCCCATTTCCTATCCCATGCTTGTTTTGTTGTGCATAGTTGCCTCGCACGTATATGAAATTCGAATAAAGCTTTTAATTAACGACCTAGGCCCCTTGCACCTCTTTTTCTTCGGTAAATCATTCTCATCAAGTTTCACACTGTGAGTCTACGAATTACCATTTCAGTAAAGCCAAACAACCCGTCGACGTCATCATCCTGTCATACACAGGAGAATAACAGAGAGAAAGAGGAAAGCCGTAAAGAACATTAAATGCTAAAAATAGGCTTTCCCTCTCAACCATCATTCTTTTTTATTTCCTTCCTTTTTTTTTACCTTCAACACTTTGCTAACCCCAATTTGCTTGTGTGAAGTGAAGGACGGATGGGTGGGTGGCTTCCACATTTTTGACCTACTCCGAAAAGTAAGTACAATCAAACATAAAATGATTTTATATTTAAACTATAATAACTATCAATTTGCAACTGCAAATATTATTGAAATTGAAACTCCATTCAATTGAAATGGGTTTGCTCATGCAGAGAAAATGACAACTTTTTAACACAACATAAAGTATCTAACAAGGGCCCAGGTTTTACAATCCTAACCCACGCAATTTTATTTCTGCTAGCTTGTAAGATGGCATTTGTCTTCACAGCAGCAGCAACCCATTGTTTTATTGCAATTAAACTAAAAAGAAGATGACACTAGTGAAAATGGGATGTTGAAAAAAAATGAGTGGTGAGGATTTTGTGGTTTGATTTTAAAATTAGTGTACTTAACTTCATCAAACTAGTGGTCAGTTCAGGCAGAAGCCTTCCTTTTTATTGAGTGAGACTGTCTAATCTGATGCTCATTACATTTTTTTGTAAAACTGAAGCATGACGTTGATGCTCATACTTGCGACTCATCTCTCCTACATCCTCAGTTGAGCAGCTAGGTTTACGATAATAAGGAAGAATGAGGGTAAGTATGAAATAATGAATGAAAAATAAGCAAACAATAAACAGTAGTGCAAGTGCTACTGTAACAATGCAATGTAATTCACAACGTACGTGGTAATTGTATTATTGTGACTAAACCACTCATTTTGTGAGTTGTAAATTATATCCTTTTATTTATGGCACCTCTTTAAGAACCTATGATTATCTCATGTATTTGCTTGTACAGAATGATTTTTCGTGTTTGCCCATAATTACTCTACTTAAGTTTCAATTGAATTTCACTTTGGAGGTTGATTGTCCTTTGGTTCTATAGTCTCAAGAATCTGTCCCCTGAAGATGATGGATACTTTCCCTGTGTGCTAAATAAATAGTCGACAGCAATGATCCCTCAC
>JAQIWU010002330.1:0-12512 GCA_034696445.1 Isotomiella minor
CTTCCGTCGTTACTCCAGCTAATGTTGCTTCATTAATATTTCCTACCCTTGGCAGACATAATGAAGGGTTCGCAGTAAAAGTCTCTCTTTCACCGTCGCTGCTCAGATTCTTTGCTGCCAGCTCTTTGACTTCCTGTCGAAGATCGAATGGGATTTTACGGGTTTCGAGAATCATGCCAAAATCTGCATTCTCGTGCATCTCAGCTATGTGAAACCCTCTCACAAGCCTACTTGGATTGATTCGGAGGAGTCTCAATAATCGGTTGACATTCCTTGAAAATAAGAATGATTCCATCAAGTATATATGTTCCAGTTGCTTGGAGAGGATGGAAAGATTAGCCACTTGCTGTAATCCCTATATTATATGTATGCAAGAATAGAAGGTAAGTTGCATTATTTTATTACAAAGATAAATATTACCTGAATATCGCTAACAGTCAAACCGATGAGGAGGTTGAAGAGTATTATGGTTACAATGATTACAAATAGGACAAATAGCATGTGCCCCATTGTCCTAAACGGCATCGGCAATGGGTCCTGGTCTTCCGAGAAAAACATGTCGTCATAGTTCAATTCCCCAGTCATCATTACCAGTACCTTAGCAAGGGATAGCGGCCAAGTAGAGAATGCGATGTTCTACGACATAAAATCATTATACATGCATCTTTCTTTATATGAATATACGACACATAATTTCCATGGTAATTGAACATACTTCCGGCATAAGAATACTGAAGGCAAGAGCGAAAGCAATTAATACAGATGTGAAAGTGAGGATGAAAAGACCAACACTTCTGAGGACCTATGGAATAAATAAACTCATACTAGAATACGTTTACTTCTTTTGAACATACCCTTAGTAGAATCGCCACATAAATCCCAAGACTAGGCGACTTTCCAACCTGATACAAAATCAGAAGCCAGGCTACCAGAACTCCCATCGCTGCAACCTGATACTGCCAGGGATGTAGTTCCACATAGGACATTTCAGGTCTGAATAGCAGGGTCCAAACTGGTAGAGTTGTTAATCCAATGTTCACAATGAGCAAGAGTTGTCCCAAGTTTTCCATTTGCTTGAAATAGTAGATGAATGTTGGAACAGAGCATAGCTGGTACACCTCCTTTACAAACATAAATGCGGCAACTGTGGCCACAAATATATGTAGGTGTACATTTACACTTTCTCGTGAACAATGGACAACGGGATGAAAGCCCGTCTTTGAGGCATTGGAAGGCTGGAGATCATTAGGACGAGGATTGAAAGGACATTGTGTAAGGTAAAGGTCGAGGAGGAAGGTTGAAAATAAGATGAGTCCAGTGATTTGAATGAGGATCGAAAGCCAGAAAATCGGTCGCACTTTCTTCCACTTGAAATGTAAAAATAGTTGAACAAGAGGGTGGACCAGGATCTCTTTACATTTGTCCTCTGAACTCTTTAGTGATAGTACGAGAATGGCTGATTCCTTTAAAAGCGAATAATCCTCATCCAAGTCCGGGTACCCTACGATTGGTCTTATTAAAAAAAGGAGAACATGCTATTAAAGGCAGGCCATGTGTCAACTTGTCTGTTTGTTACGCAAAGTCCAATAAAACGTGAGAGTTCCCTTCACTAATTTCTCCACTGTGGTGCCGAATTGCTGTATCAAAAATTGCACGCATAGCCAATGGGACTTTCTTGTAGATAAGCTCAATTGGTTCGAATCCCTCCTTGGACCTTAAATAAAATATCCAAAACTTCTGTAAGTATCTATGCAGTTCTGGAGAATTATTTGTAGTGTTACATTAAATTAACATCCGCCGCATTGAAGATAAACTGTTTAACAACCCTGGTATGCCTATTTTTAGCTGCGAGATGTAATGCAGTTTCCAAGTTTTCATCTTGAATATTCAAAAAGTTCTTTCGTGCCACGAGAGGGTGTTTGTCTTCTATAATTGAATTTGAAAAGAGGAGGCTTGTCGTCATTCTAAAGGCTATAGTTGGATTTCCTGTAATACATTTAATCAAATTGTGTACACTACCGACATGCATAAATATTAGATAGATATTTACTTAATCTAACCATAATTTGCCGCATAATGGAGAGGTGTGCGTCTTTTATAATCTTGAGTAAATGGGTGGCAGCCTGAAGGAAGTTTCTGAAGAATAGCTTCGAGTTCCTCAGCATCCCCCTTTTGAGCAGCCTTATGCAATGGGAAATCCTTCTTCTCACCATGGACCAAAGAAGTTAGAGGGGAGGTACTTTTGGCATCATTATCATTATCCTTATCCTTGGGTGCAATAATAACTTGCAGTAGTGGGTCCAAAGATGGTGGTTCACAAGTACTGGTCTCACGGCTCACTAATGAGAAATAGAGAAACCGTATTGCAAAACGTATAATTATCTAGTGTCTAAATTTTGTTGCCGACCTGTTCTTTTTAGACTCATTCTTGCGGTTTTCGGTGTCTCAACGAAGGTTTAGGTTTGGATTTTTCAGTTAAATTCCAAACAAATAAGTGTGTGTTGTGTCGGGAAACTATATGCATATGGCACTTGTATCGGACTTTGAAGGTCCCCCTTATCTTTTTCCATGACATTTATCAAGGGATTCGAGATTATTTTATGAAAATAATGTCCTTCAATAACGACGTGTTTCAAATGGACATTACATGTGTAATTAAAATAAAATCAAATTTTGATTACAATTGTTGAGGGTGTGTGTTAGGGATACAATCAATTAAGCCCATGCATTTATTTGTACAAACAATACTACATTTTAGAGAGAGCTGAATGTTTCCTGTATTTACGGATAATGCTTGGAAAAATTACGTACTTTCGCTCATTATCGCTTCATCTTCGCCACAACCAAGCCACCGCAGCCGCAATTAAAAGACCAGCCCCGACCAACTTCCCTCCAATAGAGCTGTCATCGTTGCTGTTATTGGTAGGACGATTATTATTATTAGTCGACGCGTAACCATATCTATAGTCATCGTAATAATCATAGTCATCATGGTGATAAGTCTGGTAATCGTAAGGAATTTCACTCTGATAATAATAATTTTCAGCGGGATGACTACGGTTGGTCGCTGTCGCTACTGTTGGTGGACTTGTCACATTTGTCTGCCCTCTGGTGCCTTTTCTGAATGAATAGAACGAAGTTGTATAGAATTAACTTGTACATATTTTGTGTCAGGAACTTTATTCACCGGACTAACCTTCGTCGAGGTCGTCGTTTCCGTTTCTTCTTTTCCCCAGGTGCACTACTGTATGGGGGATTAGTTTGCAAGTCCCATTCGTTAACTTCGTCATCGTGATCGTCCTCATGGTCATACGAGTATTGATCGTACACGCTACAAAGACAAAAGTCATCCAAGTACAAATGAAGCTTAAATGTACTGACTTAGGTACCTCTCCTCTGAAGATGATCTCATCATTTGTTCCAGCACCGTTTGATTGTACGAAACTGTTGTACAGAGAGTGCCAAACGCCTTGCATTTTTCGCACAAATCCTGTCTGTGACCCTGACCACTGTCACGGTCTGTGTTTCGGTCGAAAAAGAAACTACTTTCATCCAGCCTTGGTTTGACGTACTGGATAAATTCAGCATGGCTCACGCCTTCGACAATCTGACCACATTTCTTACAGTTGGCTCCATCTTCATAGTACCTCTGCTTCCAAATGGAACTGCAGTCCTCACACTCGTAGTAGAAGAGTGGTTCTATGGTGTCCTTGTCAAGTTTCACTTTGCGGTAACAACTTTCGCACTTTTGACCGTAGTGGATCCAAGCCTTGTTGCTGGACCATTTACGATTGCAGACACGACACTTGAACTCTGCATAACATGCAAAATCTACTCCTAGTTCTGGTTGACGGCGTGAGTTAAACATTTTGAGAAGGAAGCACAGTTCTGGTGTAGGTTTAAGGTATTTGAGAAATGAACACAAGGACAATATCAATGATATGTTTTCCACATATAAACGCAAGGATAAGTCTGCCAGCCGCTTGGTATGTAATTGCATTCCTGGGTGTGCACACAAACATCGACATAATGACAGGCTATACACAGCTTCGTTCAACACGAAGGTAAGCTTTTGTAATCGCAATGATCGATACGGTGTTTTGTGCACTGGAAGAAAATAGGGAAAGTATAGATAGGTTTCTATCGTTAACCGCAGATAGCTTTTCCATAAGAGAGAAGGACGGTGAGGCGAGGTGAGAATCTCATGCTTGTGGGAGTCTGAGCTCACAAACGCATTACATGCCCATTTTTTCATTTCCACACTCATGGAAATAAAAAAAACCCTCATGCAGTGCGAATGTAATAAAGCTTGTAGTCATAGATTGCATGTGCGGTACTGTAATAAGTAACAGTAATACGGGTGGGGATACAAATCGTCTTCTCTGTCTGAACAGTCCAGGCCGCAATTGATCACTTCAGGGAGGTCACAAACTTCCAGGTCCGGAATGAAGTGGTACGGAGGAGGACACGAGAAATCAAAAGTCCATACGTCCCCAAGTTTCCAACAATCCAGTCCAGGTTTCCCCCTCCCTGGCTGTCGTTTGCCAGAGCGTTTCCAACTTTGAAAGTTTGCAGGTCCTCTACCCTTGATAACGTGTCTGCAGATACGTCGTATAAGTCCTAAAATCGTTCCCTGACTCAAGTTGTAATGAAACTAGAACTAGACGGTTTGCGTATTCAAAGGGGCATCCTGGCACATGCTTGCAAGTTTAATTGTAAACGCCAATTGCACTTTTATTTAGATGCTTTTTACTCTCGTTGCACTACAAAACAAGTGGATAATTAATAAATTACTACTGCATATAACATAACCATTCCTTTAACTTTAGTCAGTCAAACCTGAAAATGTTTTTACAAAACCTTTTTAATTCACAAAAATACAGCATTTTTGAGACAACCTGATTTTTCATCTTTCTCCTAATCAATTTTAATAGCAATAGAAAAAATAACTTAATTCTTAATTACACGCCACAATACAGCTCCTGCTCCTACCAGAATACAAACCCCGAAAAAAAGAATATCTCCAATTGTAATGGAGCTTGCTCCTGCATTGTTGTCGTTGTTAGGCAGATTGGTCTGATGGTTCACATCCTGGTTAACATGAATAAGGGGAACATGTCTTTGACCATCATGTCTTGGAGTCGACGGTGCCCTATAACTGATGACCGTTGCGTGTACAACGGTGACTCTGAATGAATTAACAAAATGAAGGTTATAGAATTAGTCACAAGGATTGAATAAAATTGATTGATGACGATCGATTGAAAATTTCCATATTTAACAAACCGTTGCTCTTGTTGTTGACTTCCAATTGCATCTGAAATAGCAACCCTGTCACTGCCGTTTGTAACATCGTTGCGACGATCAGGTTGACGACCGGATACTGCACTAGCGTAGCTTCTCCCGGCTTCTATGTTACTGGAAGGCACTAGGGCTGGCACCAATGTGGGTGTCCTGAGTGAACAAATAAAGAGTTTGGCTTTAGGTTTAAGAAACATTTCACGCAAGAATGCATTTGAATTGACTATAGATACCTCGAAGCTATTTCTGAAGATGAGCTAGGAAATTGTACCACTGGACTTGTTGCTGGCACTGCGGTGTGGATTTCATTGTAAGCAACTGTGGTACAGAGCTGACCAAACCTGATGCACTTTTCGCATAAATCTTGCCTATGAGGCTTATCATTTTCTTTGTTCCCATCGAAAAAATTTTCCCCGAGTTCCGCTTTCATGTACAGAAAGTCCGTATGGTCCACCCCTTTGACGTTCTCTTTGCATTTCCAACATTTGACTCCGTCTTCAATGAACCTCGTTTTCCAAAACCACTTGCAAGGTATGCAGGGGTAGTAGAAAACTGGTTCTATAGTGTCCTTATCCAGTATCACCTTACGGTCACAATGCTTGCACTTTTGACCATATTTGATCCAAGCGTTGTTACTTGACCATTTTCGATTGCAAAAGTGACAATTGAACTCTGCATAACAGGGAAACTTTATTCCTAGGTCTGGATGATTGATCATCTTCATGAATTAGAAAGCATGCAGTACTCGTTCGTATACACCATTTAATATCACATATCACAATTACAAGTCTATACAATAAGTTCAGCCTAATTCAAATTTTAAGACATCTCATCAGAGACAATCAAGAACCATAATTCTATGCGAATTGTTTTCAATTGTACGAAAAGAACAGTCAGCCGTTTAGCAATTATTGCGTTCTTGTCTTCCCAAGTGCACAAAAATTCATTCCATGCAATTTTTCAGGAGCAACGTGCGTGTAGATAGAATCTACCTAATTGCCATCTCTTCCTTTCTCAATGTGCCCCCAATCCCACCGTTATTCTGGATTTACAATAAATTTTTTTTCATATATTGCCATCATCACAATCAAAAGATTGTTTTATTCTGAGCAGACAAAAGTTATTTCATTAATTATAATCGTTTTTACGTACAAATCAGTCAATCATGCCAAATCTCTTATCTTACCCTATCTCTCTCTACACAATGGTTCTTCTCAGCATACCTATTAACCTTAGAACCTCAAGATAACTTGATAAATAAATTGTCAAGTAAACCGGATTGCATTCACTGAAACAATTTACAGTTTCACTTCACCACCAACCACACAGAATTCGAAGGCATATAAAAATCATCATCATCATGGATCTGAAATATTCATCCGTCCGGCTTGCTTTTGGAACTGTGACACTCTGCATATTTGTCTTACTTTCCCCAGCCGTGAGGTGTCAAGAAGGGCTGGAGGCTGTGAAATGCAATGCGGAATTTCCTCGAGGGACGAATTTCATGTCTTCAATTTACACCGGGGATGGAAAGATCTACCTATTCGGTGGAGCGGCCGTATTTGGAAGTGTCGAAGATGACATTTACTCGTACAACGTTTTCGACGACAGTCTGTCGAGGGTGGGGCAACTGCTAACTCCATCACTTGGAAACGCTCTGGCAGAGGACAGTCAGGGAAATCTTTATTACTTCGGTGGAGAGACCGTAGAGGGATTTTATCTCGACACCATCGTCAGATTCAACATTTCGTCAAATGCCACAGAACTTGTGGGACATCTTCCCAAGGTAATGATGACGATTGGGTCTGTCCAACACGAGGCAGACAGTGCTCTGGTTTTCGGGTCTAGAGACATCCTGGAAGTTGACCTGATGACCTATCAAGTCACTCAGGTAGCAGAGCTGACTGAGGACGAGTTCTACACGGGTGTAGCCTGGGATGGGGGTGACCGAGTACTGCTTTTTAGTCAATCAAATCATCTCATCTACTCCATTTCTGGGAATAACTTCATCAACTTTACCTCTCCTGATGAACCCCACTATTTCAGTCTACACCACAGTGTGGTCTCCACACCAAAGTCTGCTTGGATTGTTGGGAACGTGGGAAACATTGCGGGCAGAGGCAACTGCATCGTTGAGGTGGATTTTGAAACTTTGGAGTTCAAGTTTTGGCCAGTGGACAACTACCCTGCCCTACCGGACGGCGTCTTTTACTACTCTGCCACGAGCTACGTTCCCGAACTTCACAGACTTTACATGTTTGGAGGATTAAGCAGTGGGTCACCCCGACGCGACATTTGGTACATCGACTTGCCAGAAGCAAACAAGAAATGAATTATTGGTCAAAACACAAAATTGTATAAATCTGAAAGTGTATAGCTGGAAAAATAAAATATAGTCATACAGTAATACATTTCATGCAAGATTTTGCATAATTCTCAGCGTTCCCCAATCCAATCCCACCTTTAGCAATTGTTCGCACGGTTCGTAGTTGTCCAATTACACATACATCGCAGTGTCATCTCCCTCCAAAAAGCTGAAAATTTGACAAAAAGCAAAGATTTGTATCTGCAAGTAATTTTTGCTGAACTAAACCTTCGAGATACTTTTGTGAATATACGAATCGACGTTTGGACAAGGCCAGGGATAGACTCTCCACTCCCTCCCGCATGACAAAACATAAAGGCAATTTTAATGTTTCAGGTTTGAAGAAAGTGATTAATATCTTAAACGTTAGTCCTTCAACGAGCTCTGCTTAAAAAATATATCGCCCCATCTTTGCTTTATGACATTGTTCATCGTTGCTTCCAAGGGTAAACATTGTGACATAATGGAACAATAGCTTTCAGAGGAATACATAAATGACATTTATTTGAGGCATATATTTTCACGTCAGCAGTACCAAAGGAACAAAGAACCAGCCTACTCTGTAGCGTCAAGACAACCAAATACCAAACCACGTCGAAATGCGAAGGACTCCCATACTTCTTATTGGTATGGTGATGGCAATGGTACTGGCATCCCGTAAGGTCGAGGGTATGTAAAAGAGGAAAACAAAGATTGCAACAACAACCTAAATGCTGCATGTTTCATAATTCGCTTTTATATATTCATCCCATAGGTAAGGCCTGGCCTGACGGTGACGGGTCGGATTGCAAAGCAGCGGGGGACTGCAAAGCCCCAAATGATTGCTGCTGGAAAGGACACTGCAATACGCAACGTTTTTGTGCATTGAGGGCAACAGAGAATAATTCTGCCGATGCTCCTGTGAGCAAATATCGTATGCATTGATGTAAACTGCTGCCTGCAACTTTAATTAAAAAGCAAAGGATCTAGAGTCTATCAATGGAGAAACAATTAGAATAGAGCAATACGCACTATCTAAGCTTACATAAACGTCATACATAAGTTGCGTTCCAATAAATCAACATCCATCTTTTCACTTGAGCTTCCTTAACTCTGGTATCCGTCTCCAAATTTATTTTGAAATGAACAGATAGACAAAAGACTGTCTTATGAACAACAAACTGGATTTTTCATTTCAATAACATTTTCTCAATGCGCCCCATCAATTCTCAATTCTTCTATCTTTATCTCCTATCTTCTAGCTTCTATTTCTCACCCACTCAAAATTGTCCATAAGGGACCTGGCTGAGGGAGAGTTGGTTCAGTGACAGTTAATCGATCAGACCATGCGTTGTTTTTGTTTTGACAAGTTATTTTATAGTTATATATGTTTATTAATTTCAAGTAGAGATGAGAACAATTAGAGGAACTAGAGAACACAGGAATTATCCATTAGAAATTGAAGAAAGTATTAGATTTTAGAAGCCTTAACGTAAAGAAGAAGTAAAGATTAGAGATACGAGATGAGACAAAAGTAAGGAATTAGGGAGCATAGAGGAAAAAGGCCATGAGCGACCCATGAATAAGGAGGCGGATGGCGGATAATCTCGTCATCCTCATCCGTAACAGCGGTAGAACTTATTGATATTTGTAATATCTCCCTAGAAATAAATGGAAAACATCAATATTATTTGCATTAATTTCCCAAGTAGCCGTACTCGTACCTGCGAAAGGCCATCCCTTTGTCCAATGGGGCTGCCATCTTTAGTAGTAATTGTGGGCTCACCATTTTTGCTGAACTCGAAGGCACCGTAGTGCAGGATTGAATCGGTGTTGTACGGCGTGAATGTAAGTCCGTTGTACTTGTTGAAATTAGGCATCATGTCTGTGACAAAAATTGAATCATAATAAATAATACGGTAAAGGCATGATATGACCCTATACCCTCTGGAATGTTTTCCTCATGTATTTGGACGTAGTCATCTCTGTCCATTCGTGTGTGTTCGTGCATAAACCCAAGCGTGTGGACCTGAGAATAGTAGACGAATAAAGCAGAAACTTAAATTATTTCGTACGTACCAATTCATGTAGAATTAAGCCCATTCCATTAAAACAAGTTCCGGTGTCCGATTCCCCTAACGTGATTTCTTGACCGTCCTTCTCATCTCGCTTCCCAATTTCGCTATGGCAAATGACTTGGTTATTAAACACAAACTTAACATAGTAAACTTCGTTTGTCCGAGGTGTAAATTGAACACAAGTATATTCGCTGATCACTTGCATTGACCTCATCACCACCTCTCTCTGTGCCTCAGCTAAATTTAAATACAATGCATTTCATCAATAATATCTATATACAAGCATGCAGCAACAAAGAATTAGTGTGCTTTTCTGTTTAGGTTCACATACTGAACTCTTCCATTAAACTTCCCTCATTATAGGGGATCCTGACCACGCCGTCCTCACCCATGGGCCACTTCAGCTCGGGGAATGCATTGTTCGGACTAAACCTGTCGTTGGAATGCCTTACAAAAATGTCGCCAAAGGATGGGTTAGGGTCCATGAGCTTAATTTGACATCCACTTGGTTGTCTGGGGTCTTCCGGGACGGCTAAGGGAAAGATACAATGTAAAGCTTGATTTCATCTCGTAACTACAGAATTCAACGCTTACATCTCCATTTATTGATGCTTGGGTTGTAGGGTCCTAGGTAACTTGATCTATCGTAACCCATCCCGCCCCCGAGAGGCTGTTCGTGGTGGGTACCACCCACACGGTTCCACCATTTACTCCTTGCAGGAAATCCAACAACGACGCTGATCATCGCAGAAATTAGAAGAAAGCGAAAGTGCGACATTTTCATGTTTCCCTAAAAAAAATGGAAAGATTACATTACAGGACAGAGAAAGGTATGTATAAGCATCTATTATTCAAATTATACAGTCGATTATCTATAGTGGACTACGTCCTACAACAATTTACTTTCATCTGATTAGTTGCTTTTTTCTTCTCTTCAGAAATATCTTGCAGCTTATTCAATGATTCGGGACTGTGAACAAAGAAACCTTATATGCAGGGGAACAGACTAAGAGTCACATTGCCCCAAACCATGAAAATCTGTTTTGTTAAAATGAAAATGTTCCTAATGATGCTATTAACAATATTATAAAATATCCTAAAGGGGAAAGGGAAATGTACTTACAGAAGCTGACCGTTGATGGCAGTGACAATTCGACAAAATATAGAAGTTGTTGAAGAGGTGTACGAAAAATTGAAATTCGTCTGATCAACCGTATTCAAAAGGTGTTACCAACTAACTAATTTTGGGAGCTTGCTTTTGGTAAAGCTCGAGTACTGCGAATAAAGGATACACCCATCCATTACGCAAATTTAGATCATTTTATGAGCATGATGAAGCTGGCTGGGAGACGTAAATAATTAATGATATAATAATAATTTTTTGAAGCTTTTTTGTTCTATTATGTCATGTCATCAGGCTGCTTGATCAATTCTTTCCGGTTATAGGGAGTGATGTAGGTTACGTTTGGTTTGGATTTGGAGAGGGACTTTGTAATAGTCACACCCACAAATGTTTTGGTGCCTTGTATCAAGGTGACTATCGTCCTCTTTCTAAGCATCATAACCATGTTATGTAAACATCCAAATTCTAAAGTTAATCCATAAAAGATAACAGTCCATAAAATAAAGATAAGTCCATAAAACCGTCAAGGCAACCCAAAATTAAATGTCAGTCCTTCAACGGCCTTCGTTACAAGTATATTGTCATTGCCACATCTGCTTTGGCATTGTTCACAGTCGTTTCCACGGGTGCAAACTTTGTAATTTAACAGAACTAGTAAAGCTTTCAGTGGAATGCACAAATGACATTTGAGGCATACACTGTAATTCACATCAGCAGCACCGAAGGAACAAAGAACCAGCCTACTCTATAGCGTCAATAAAGCAACCAAACCACATCAAAATGCGAAGGACTACCGCCCTCCTTATCGGTATGTTGGCGGTGATGATACTAGCATCCAGTAAGGTCGAGGAGGGTATGTAAAAGAGGAGCTCTGTATAACAAAGATGGCAACCTAAATTCTGTATGTTTCATAATTCGTTTTTATACAATCGCCACATAGGCCTGGCCTCTGAGGTGGGTTCGGTTTGCAAAGCAGCGGAGGACTGCGACCAAGCCATACATTGCTGCTGGGGAGGACGCTGCAACATGAAAGGTGATTGTGGAAAATGAAAAAATACCCTGGCGGCAAAAAACCATAAAATTGATACAAGTTCCTGGCTACAAATTGAATTTGAAAAGAAAACAATCTGGAGTCCTTCAATAAAGAAACAATTAGAACTATATTAACTCAGCTTGCAGATATAAAAACATCTTCGGATTTGCGTTGCAATAAATCAACATCCATTCACTTATATTTGATCTTCCTTTACTCTGTATCCGTGGTATTATTTCTTCTTGTAATCAAAATTAGTTTGATTTCTGCGTCCATCATGTCTGCTAGTTTTATTCATCTTTACTTATTCTCAATGTGCCCCTTTAATTTTCCATTGTGGTAATGCTGTAGTAATTCCACTAATGCATAATTTTGTTTGAGAAATTCATTAATTCAAGAAATGTACTTCAAACTTTTGGGTTTTAAGTGCCAATGATTTAGTAGAATAATTCAAATCTGATTCATAATTATGACCAATGGCATAAAACGAGAATCCTTTCATTTCCATTGTCTATCTTCAATGAAAGCATTATCTTCGATAAGTTGCTTAAGAAACAGGGCCGACTTCTTGACCGTCCTGGTCCTCTCAGGGTCTTCAAAGTCCACAAAATGCACTCCAAAACGTTCCCTGCG
>JAQIWU010002331.1:0-12512 GCA_034696445.1 Isotomiella minor
CGTGTTGGGTTTTATGTTTTTGATTTAAGAGTTGCCATAACTTTTAACTAGAGTGTGGAGTTGCCATTAAACTAACACCAAAAAAATCCTCATAGTAACAAACAATTTTCGGTTGCTGTGTTTTTATAGAGCCAAAAAAAGCTTAACAAGCACCATTAATTATAATTTTGGTTGTTCCCAAGACATCCAAGTCCACAAAAAAGCTAAACAATTTTGTTTTTTATTTTATTTCAGTGAGAAGACACCACATCGTCTTCAGAAGGAGGCAAGAAGACAACCAAACAAATCTTTCCTCTATTTGGTTTTCTTTTTATATAGAAAAAAAGTCAAGAAAAATAAAAAAATCTCTTTAAAATACGAATAATCAAATCCTGTTCCTAATCGGTATTGTTCCACTTTCACTTCAAAGCAGAGCAAGAAAAAAAGATTAGACTCTACTAGTTAGTTCTTAGTTCTTAGGTATAGAGGACTTGGGACATGGCTGTAAAATTCTCTGCACCGGTTTATTCCCTAGGTCGTCTCTGGCATTTCCATTCTCTTAAATTATCTATCCGAAGGAATCTAACACAAGTAAATTCATTTCATTTCGGACTTTATATATGTCACAGGGTAGAATGCAGCTAAGTAAGACCGTCTCTATATATGAATGCGGTTTGTTTGCTAATAGGAAGTAAGTGAAGGAATGCTAATTTCAAATTCTTACCAGTATAAGGCATAGCCATACCACCACCGTCTTGGAAAAGGAACCTGAGGGAAATACTAAGCTTCTTCTGTCTTCTCATTCTTCGTGTCTTATAAAGTGAAAGTGGGAAATGAGAATGAGACAAAGCTGGATGAGAGATGAGATGGGGGAAATGAAATTACTCACATACACATGACATGATGCCTCATGCCAAGTCAAGAAGATGAGACAAGTTAGTTTTATACTTTAGTCTCGAGTCAAATATAAAAAGATAAGAAGAAGAATTAAAGCTAAAAGACACTTTCTCCTTGTCGAATGTGTGCCATGTAAATTACGGATTTAATTTCATGTGTATCTCATGCTGCCCCAAAAATGTAACTTTAACTTTCTCCTTCCAAGTTGTTTCCTAAAAGATAAAGGAAAACATAACACTTTGTGGAGACAGCTTGCATAGAGCGGAAGAAGAAGAAAAGTAAAATAATATCAAGGCACAAATCCGAGGGCTCCACAGTCCGTGGTGACTTGTTAAGTGAACTTTTTAAAAAATATTCTCAGATTTAGATTTCCTTCTTTCTCTCTGAGACTCTGCCTTATTTTTTATTTTATTTAATCCAACACAAGCCCTATCTGACACTCCTCCAGAGAAAGACCGTTTCCTTTTCTTTATTACTCCGAAAGAGTGTCGCACATTCATTGCATTTGCTTGAGACAAGACAAGCGAATGAAAGCATGGGAAGCATAGGCGACAGTTTTTTGAAAAGTAAAAGTCTTTCTCTTTTTCTGGATACGAGTCATTTAATTCCAGCGAATGAACACTTACATACTTACCCCCTTTGCCTTGTTCACCATGTGGAAAGAAGGAAAAGAGAAAGTTTTGGTTTACTTTTATTGGGAACAATACGTAGAAAGTAAAATGCGCGAGTTCAGCAAACTAAACTAACTAAATTGTATAGAACACACGATACGGATGCGACACACAATCAGCGTCTTTGTAGAAGGAGAAGAAATTACTAGTGTTTCTTTCTTTTTTTGAACATTTGCCATACGTATGCCTTGGATTTAGTTGTATGAAAATTACTGAAAAAGTGTACCCTAATGACTGCTTTAAGTTGAATTACTTTAGAAAAATGAAAGCTATAATGGCATGGCCTCAAGAAAATCCTTGGACATAAATGTCCATTTTTCCCATGACCTGGAAGAAGAGTAGTGAGGATGAGATGAATGGAATTTTGAACAAGTGCAAAGCATATATTTTCATCATAAATTTATTATTCTTGTCATGTCCTCCACTGCAAATAATTCTTCATTACGATTATACATGTCTGTCATCCTTTTAGCTCATATGCAATAGCTCAAAATTTAAATTTTCAGGTCGACCTCCTCACTCTTCACGATGATGATGGTGCATGCAATTATTTAGAGATACCACCAACCCATGATGATTTGGTGAAAGGCGTAAATACCTATACGTATACAAACTTTCTCCATGAAGATGCCGACTTTCTTGTCTTTGAATCTGAAGAAGGGAAGGCTCTATAGAATGAATCCAATGCATAATGCATGCCATTTTTTAGCCGATCTTCAGTTGCCAGTTCAGATATTATTTGCATAAACAACAAAATTCACATCGGTATTCCAGTGCTGACTAGACTTTATGCTTTCTCTTTAAACCATGATCTGATAAGGAGCTGGCAACGCCATGCCAACGAGAAAGTCTATGCCCGCCTGCCTGCTTGTGTTTTCTCTGTTGCTGCGACAATTTTCCAGCCTCGAAATGTAATGTGCTACAATATTCCATTGCAAAATCTATAAATTTTAACTCGGTTCTCATTCTTCTCTGCAGAAATTTTTATACTGCATTGAATGAGATAAGAAGAAAGAGTGAGACTACTTTCCGCTTCAAAAAGGCGTTGAAATAGGATTCTTCTCTATCCATATCCAATGACTCTCTTCTTCAGACGACTGAGAGTGTGTATTGTTATTGCTGATTATATCTTCACAATGATGATATGCTTATTCCCATCGGATTTATATTCAAATCAAATTGGTTCCTTCTCGTCATTTCACACGCATGTACCTAGTCTAGTAGTCCAACAAATGTGACCCATAGACGGTGAAAGTTGGAAGAATGAATGGGCTGAGAGATAAGGACGCAAACGACCGCTGGGTTAAATTACCTTATGCTGGTTGACTCATTCAGTTGGATACTCTGGTGAAAGTGCCTTTCAGAAATGTGGGTGAAAGGCGTACGCATGACTTCATGAGTAAGACCTTTGGGGGACCCAAGGAATCATGAGGTCACATGCTGGTATGGTGGTGGTCTCCTAAGGGAGAAAGTACCCACAAAGAAAGAGCGTCGCTTTTCACATCGGGAAAGTAAGTAATGATGGTTCAATTTTACGCACCCACACTCCTCGTCCATTTCCTTCCGCCATGTTTTATTGGAAATCCAAACCAGGCTGATCATGAAAGACAGGAGGAAAGTACTTGAAGTCACAAGAGATTTGGTTCTTCCCCTTTCTCTCTACAAAATAAAATGCACATTCATGGATATTTATCTGACAACGATTCGGTTGGTCTTTCTCCTCACAAACAAAGCATATGTAAGAGAAACCAAAGGAGAGGAGAGAAAGCAAGGGACATTTGGACATGGACATGGACATGTGAATTTGTGTGATTCCAATGGGAATTAGAGGAAAAAACAAGGCGCACACCTTTACTACAGTATCACATTCACATACATTTCCTAAAAGCCATTTCCGTCTCTTTCCCTTTCCTTTCTACTTTAATTTGTTCGTCCAGAGTCACTTTCTCTCCCTTGAGAATTTGTTGCTTTCTGCTTTCTCTACAGGAAAAAAGAAGAAGCTGTTCAAGTTTTTTAAGAGTTGGAGGAGGAAGATCAGGGTACACTTTCCCATAAATTACTTTACTTTACTTTACGTTGTTGTGCAAGAAGATGAGTCTAGAGATACAAATAAATGGCCTTCCATACTTGACTTTAGATTGATGGCAAACGTGATTATGGCAAAATCATTTATACACTTTGCAATAAATTAGATATGTCAAGGTGCCCCTATGACAAATTGGTTTGTTATTGATAAGCCAAGAATACTGATGGTCAATTATGGTAAGTTAACTTGTCGTCAGACTCTCTTGACCCTGGGTCTGCACACAAAATTAAAATTACCTGCATCCCAAACCGTATATATTCACATTCTTCAAACAAACTTTCACCGCATATATTCTTTTTTTCCGCATCGTCTCCTCATTCATACGCAAATCGAATACATTAAGTAAATCACTTGGATCAACAACATCCTTCATTTCATTCATATTTAAAGTAGGATCCAAGATTCCGACGGCGTAAACACGATATTAATATTTATTTATCTACATACATCGTGCACACACACCCACTCAACTTCATTCATTTTTAAAAACCATTCCTCATTGCAGAACCGAGTCACGTTCTTTTTAGCAGGAGTGAAAGCGTTTGGGATTTATAATAAGTAATGAGACCAAATCTCGCTTGTGTTGATGAACATGCATGGAATAGCAAGAAGAGGAGCTTCACTTCATCATCGTTATATTTTCGTCTTGTCACATTTTTTCTCCAGGAGAAAGTGAACCTCTATAGGAAAAGTGCTCCCGCGTGAGTACATTTCCACCTGCTTTTCTTTACTTTCACTTCAGTCCCCGCCTGAATCCGATAGACAAATAAATAAAGTTATCGAAAGAGAGAGATTATGTTACCTCCATACACACACTTTCATTACAAAAGTCTACAAAGAGGGCTTGATAAAAAGTTGAAACAAGTCTATATGCTTTGTGTGTGCCTACTGTTTATCTCGATTTGTCTCCGTTCCCAGTTTAATTTACTTTATTGTACGCAGAGGAAGGAAGGCATTGTGCTGTTGTGTTGTAAGTTAAGTTGTAAGTGTATTTGTTCAGCTTTTCCGACTGTGTGGGATACTAGAATAGAGAATACTTGAGTAGAGTTGAGCTGCGAGTGGGATTAAACTAAAACTAAACTAAACGATGCAGATACCATAAATTATTTTGTAACAGAAAGCGAAAGAGAAAGCAAAAAGTTGACAAAATATTTTAACTCGCATGAATCGCATCGCGAGAGGCTTTGCTCTAAGTTAAGAGCTTCAGATCGACTGGCTGTATATCTAGGAGGGAAACAAAACAATATTATTTTCCAAGTTTCCAAGCTTTTCGACTTTCTCCACACACTTTCTCTTCTTCTCTTCTTTTTTGGGAGTTGGCTGAGGCTGGCTGGCGACGATACGATGGGAATTATGATATTACGATGTGATATGGGTACAAAACTTGGCATTTGGTAAAATTAAAATTTTTCTTTACGCCGCTTTTGTTTAGTTTATAGCAGAGGTGAAAGGGAAGGAAATAAAAGAAACACTTGAGATCGACGTTATTCTCCCAAACTGCTTAATTTTTTTTTTATACCTCGGCCCTCAGATGTACCTAAAAGTCCATCCACGGTAGTGGAGAAAGTAGAGAAGAGCGGAACTTTCTCCCAGGAGATTGTGACAGTCTTCTTAATTGGAAAATACGGGAAAGTCAGAGAATCATACAGAGGATAGCCGATTGTGTTTAAAATGGTGGCCTCCCTCCTTCCTCCTTTCTCCCTTTTTTGGAATGAAGTGATGAAATGAAATTCAAACCTTTATTTCCCATCCTTTTCTCTGACTAAAATAAAATTGGGTTTCTGGTTGAGTAAGTGGATATAGAGAAGAGAGTGAGGGTAATCGTTGGTTGGCTATCTCTCAACCTTTAAGGAAATAACAACTTACCGTTGCGTTTTGATGTCAAAGAGAGGATGAAAGGGAGGCCATGAGACTGAGACGATGAAGGTGAATGAGAGAACCCTCTCTTCCCATTCATCTACTATCCACCTACCATCCATATTTCTTATAGGTGGTCCAACCTCCTTTGCTGATAGTTAAAATAACAGCCAAGGAGAGAAAGTTCCTGCCTGCCTTTTACATTGTATATGCCGATAAGAGAAGGAAGGTGGGGGAAGGGAAGTCTTGGCGGAAGTGGACTAGATGGTATACATGAAGTGCCATCGCTTTAGCACTTACCAACTCATCTCACTCCCAACCTCCTACTTTTTACTTTCTCCGATGGTACAAGAAGAAACGATGGCCACATTGCATTCCTTTCATGGCATACGGCAAAAAAGATGGAGAGAGGGTGAAGTAGTGAAAGCATTTTTTGCTGCCAAGACTTCCTCTCTTTTCTTCCCTGCTTAGAATATTTCGGCTTTGGGTATTCCATTCATTCACATTCTTTCACATTTCGCACGCTGCTACTGCTTCATACTTTTTTCAGGTCTGGTGCAGATAGTCTCCTCTCCTCTCGCCGTGTTTATTTCCTTCAATCCAATCCTCCTTGATCGTTTCGATTCGATTCGATTTAGTCAAATGCTATGGGAATTGGACACAAGTTACCTACATACTTGAATGCATCTCGGAGGACAAGATACGGAATTAGAAAAAGAAAGACGGATGAAAGTTGGATCCCATGCCATGATGAAATGATGTGAAGGGTGAAAGTATTTGAGATATGATAGGATAAAAGCACCAGTTTTTTTGTACCCTCGTGGTTAAGTTTTGTTTAGCGTGTAAAGTTAAGTAAGTAACTACGTACGTAGTGTGACTGAGTGTTGGCTTTCTCTCAGACCTGTTCAGTAGTCTGAGAGCATTTCCCTAAAAAGAGTTACATTTTCGAGGGTAAAGTTTCTCCGTCAAGATACCATGTTCCATGTCCGACAAAAACGTAATGTAATGTAACACACTCTCAGACCCAGACAGAAGAGGAGGATAGGATTGGATAATATTCTCTGTAGGGTTACGTATACGAGGTAAAGTAAAAGTAGGAAGCAAAAAAACTCCCTTCCCTGCACAGGACGAGACCAGACCGTAGCTAGCGTGTGACTTGATGCAGCATTGTTGTAATGATGAGGGAGAAAAGGTTGCAGCTAAAGAGAGAAAGTTTCAGTTGCGAGGGAGAAACAAACGCGGGTAGACACGTCTGCTTTCTCCTACCCGGTTTTTAAAACCATCCTTCTTTCTACGCCTTACCTATCCTCTGTGTGTTGGTGTGTGTGCCTTGATGACGGAGGAATCACTCTACCGCATTCATTCTACATTCTACATTCTCCCTTTCAGTCTATTTGTGTCGCTATATAAGGACGTACGTGTATTATATTGATTTCTAACCAAAATCAAAACTAACTTTCTTTCTTCTTCCTCCTCCTATATACGAGCTGGTTAAGGTCGTCCTTCCTTTCTCTCTCTTTCTCTCCTGTTTTAACCATAATCTAATCTAATGTGCATATGTCGTTGTTTGTGTGTGTGTGGGTTAGTGTAGTAGACTGCACTTAATGTCCCGACAAGAACATGCCTGCCTGCCTTCTTCTACCTACCTTGTTCCCGAAATTTCCAGTTTCGACTTTGGCATTGCACTGTGCAAAGGTGAAAGCAAGCAGCGGGCGTGTGTGTGGCAAGAGTGAAAAGAAAACTACTACAAATATCAAAGGTACTTAGATACATGGCTAAGATGAAAGTTGTTTTCTTCTTCAAAAGAATTCAAAATTGGGAAAGGGAATCTCTTAAAAAATGAAAGGTAGGTAAGACCCATAGCTTTCACTTTTTAAAAAACTTCCACGTCAGAATGCTTAATTGTTTTTTGCAGAAAAAACACTTACCTACCGTCATAATATCATGCACATACGGTGTGTATACACATAAGATAAATTAAGTTAACGATGATGGGATCTCCTGCTTTCTCCGGCGTCTGGGAATGATGTGAAGTGAATGGGTATACAACACATAACTAATGTTCAGTGATTTTTCACTCGGCTATTTACTCGCTCACTCAACCAGAGGAAAATTGTGCAAAGAAAGGAAAGCAAAAGGGGATCAAATACTTATTTCTGCAACGTTACAAGCATAAGTACGTGAACATGGTTTGAAGAAAGACTATAACGGAAACGAGGAAAGAAAAAGATAGAGACAGATGGGTTTTATTTATAAAAACGTTTCTCCACCATTTTTTATTGAATGGGAAAACAGAGGAGAAAGCAGGCTGCCAGAGAATAGCGAAAGAGAAAGTCCAATAAAAACCTCCGCAGGCATCGAAGAAGAAGAACTTGGAGAAAGCTTGGCTTATCCAAGTCTGGAAGAAGAAAAAGACGAGCCTCATCTCATCTTCATTTTTCCTTTCTTTGCTCGTTTGGCTTGGGACCACCCTCATTAATCTAATTGTCATGAAGAAAAGACCCAGAAGAGAGAAGAAGAACTTTCCATTGCTTTCTCCCTTCATCGCAATTCAGAATTTAAAGGACCAAGATTGTGGAGCTTTTAGGGAGAAAGCGTGTCTTCTCATCGATATCTATCTAACTTTCTCCAGCCCCTCAACTTTCACCAATTTGAAGGACCGTTCCCAGTTTTATACAGCGAATTTGAAATTATGGAATTAAAGGAAGATGGACCTCATGCAAGAATGATGATGAGCACTTTCTCCAAATCTCCTCATTCATTCGTCGTCCTTAATCTTAATGGACTGAGAGAGGAGAGGCCTTAAACAGAAGTAAGAGAGGTAAGGTTGTTATTACCCACTCGTGGGTGGGTGGGATAAAAAGAGATTAAGACAGGACATGTTAACTGATGAGTGGGATTTTCTCCCCTTTCCTTTTTCTAACTTTATCCATCTTCACATCATTTTCTTATCCTCATCCCTCTTGAGTGAAGTGTGATAAGGTGGAGAAAAGGAATTAGCACTTAAGTAAAAAAAAAGTCGTTCATATTTCTTTAGGGTCAAAACAAATCTTTTGACATCTTTCAATAATTCACCTTTGACATTTTTCTTAATCCAAATTGACAACCTCTTTGGTTCTCCCTCGCGTAACAAATTGTCACGAGGACGGGTGACAAATTAAACTAGTCTGTCTAAAGAAAGTTTTCTCTTATGTGTGCCAAGAAAAGTGGGATTTTATTTTATCCTTGGACCGCAATTGTTCATCTGTATAGATGTGAACAGCGACAACAAGTGAAAGCAAAAAGGGAAAGTATGTTTTTTTTCCACTGGTACTTTTTTTCGTGTCAGAAGAAAAAAAGATCATGACCCAGATTTGAGAGAAGAGGAAAAGGGACCATATTGAAGCCGTTAAAAAAAGCTCTAGGGTTGCCTTGCCAACGAGATTAGTGTAAGATTTGCATGAAGTTTTTGTATCAAGAATAAAAGTACAGCCTGTTTTAAATGCTATGGCGATGGGTTGCTGTTGTGATTTCGATGTGGCATGTCAACTGTCGTTTGAGAGTCTATCTATACAATGAAGTAGGAGACACACAGATCCATATCCACATCATAGAATCCAGAGCCAAAAAGAAGAAGAAGAAAGCCTTTTAAGTATTTGTCTTCTTCTACGCTCTTAAATAGGGGAATAAACTCAAACCCACGGTCTTTCTTTCTTGGCTTCCAAAAAACCATGCAGAATAGTAAATCTTACCCATGAGCCTACTTTCACTTTATTCCTCTCTCTTTTCCTCCCGTCCTTCCCTTTCCTCGTTGAGCATATCTATATTTGGACTTTGTCCAGAAATTGATCGAACAGAAAAAGGAGAGAGCGACGGTGGTGGGAGGGGAGGAATAATAGGATGGATGGATATCACGGGTTCCCTCCTCACGACAGAAGAATATATAAAAAACAAAATTGTCGGACTTGACTTGAATCGGCATTAAATGACGCATCTTTTAATGTGCTAAAGAATCTCAGTCAGAAATGAGCATGTCAGGTTGCAAATAAGAACATTTTCCCCGCATCTGCATTAAAGAAAAAATTCATCTTTTTGCCTTTTGGCATAAGAAGAAAAGTCATTTAGTAGGTCCCGGGTGAAAGTTCCCAAGACGTTACTTTAGGCACTAGAAAATCTCGACTCATTTTCTAAAGACAGACACGGACATCGTTTAAGTTTCCATTTCTATATTTTCCAGAGGAGAGAGGAAATGTACTTGAAGGAAGTGAATTTTCCCTCTCATTGATTAAGTTAAACCCTAATACGTACGTGGACTATTATTTTATAACAGGATTGCAGGAGTCGTAAGGCGAATCAAAGCTTTACTTTAACTTTTGGTCTTGGCAGGGTTAGAGAACAGGAACTAATAACGCAGCAACTTTGGATTTGATGATGTGATGTGGCCAGGAGAGTCAAGTGAAAGTTGTTACCTTTCCTTGAAACATTGTTGCCTTGCCAAAAGGTCTACTACAAACGGTAGTTACTTACATATGTCTGTCTCCTTGGATTTTGTACCTACTTTATTATTACATCTTCCCTCTGCTCCTGGCACAAAACAAGGCTTTAGTTATAGCTAATTCAATTACAAGTTTGAAATTAATTAATTACCGAAATCACAGGCAGAGAGAAGTGTTACATAAGTTTGCAAGTAACAACATGGGCACTTGGGGAGAGAAGTAGTGATGATAAGAGGCTAGTTTGTTGTTGTTTACACGTTTTATTTTATTTCCTCTGCAGTATAATCATCATTAGCGTCATTCGCAAGGGAAGTCTCAGACAACTTTTATTAATTTTGAGTCTTGGAAAATATTTTATGGATGCCAAACTTTGTCCACTATCAGAAGTTAGGCCAAATCAAGAAAATCATTTACTATTTCTTGAATAAAAATGAATTGGTAGCTTCAAATTTGCAATTAAAATGTACTTCTTTCTTTGATAGATAGTGAGAAAGAAGCCTTAAAAGTGTTGGGTCTACAAGTAAGCCAGAGGCCATTTACGTTAAGCACTTTTGGTTTGGTTGGTTTGCGGTTTTTGGTGTTGGAGGAAAAGCTTTACAAGCTAATTCGCTTAACAAATTTATTTTCCTTCTTAAGAAAAGGAGCTTCATTTTCACCCTGGCAGAAAATTGAAGTTGAAAAGACGAAGAAGACGCTTTCAACTTTGCATGGAAATCGTCTGAGTGAGCCAATTTGATTTTATATAAATTGTGACTGACTATGGTCTCTTATCTGTATTAAATATCTATGAGTTTTGGAGGAGGCAGTAGCATTCATGACTGAGCATAAAATGGCATGGTTTTGACTTGACTTTCTCCACAAAAACACGAGAGACGGAAAGACTTCCTTCAGCCAATCCTCTTGGCAACCTAAACTGAACTATGTTGCCTCTTGATTGTTACAAGATGTATACTTATCTTCTCAAAACAGGATTTAAAGAGGAGAGGAAAGAAAGACATCTCTATGATAATAGCTGTGGATGATGATGATGATGATGATGATCCTTGTAGTCTTTCTTGCCATTGTACATTGTCTGTATGATGATAATAAGAAGCTCAAAAGAGAAAAGAAAGCTTCACAATAAACAAAACAGCAAGAAGAGCAAATACATAATCAAGGATCACGTTTCCTCTGGTTAGGTCTAGAAGACTATGTACTTTCTCCTCCCAGCCACCTCTTTGTTAAGTTAAGAAACAATACAATGAGATGAAATAAGAGAAGAGAGAGAAAGTGGAGAGAGTCATCATCCTCTGCTTTCACCATAAGCATAGATATCTATATACAGAGGGTAGGATATATAACTTTATACAACTTCCTCAATCCATTAAGTGAAGGAGAAAGCAAAGTCTAAAACGCACTTAACTTAAGTCGGATACGGACGGATTGACTAGGAATAAGTTCAAGCTGCAATAACAATAAACTTGTACAAATTAAGGAGGACTTCTCACGCCAATATCTTGTCCTGGTGCCAATTTCTACAGACAAACGGATGGACAGAGAAGAAGATCCTTGATCTTGAGCATTTCTATACCAAAGTGGATGTGGTAAGAATGGAATGGAAGAGCTAGAGGATTTGGTTCTTTATGTAAGACGTCGTCGTAGTGTGGCGTAGGAATGCATTTTCTCCAAGACTCTTGTAGAGGAAGAAGAAGAAGAAATGGAATTGTCTAGTTGTGGATGTGGTTTATGTTAGGTATGGAAGGTTCAGGACCGACCATAATATATACTGATTGCCATGTCTGTACTCAATGTAGTCGTCGGCACAATGAGAAAAGACTTTCTCTCCTTTCTTTCATAGATACAAAGCTTGTGGGGAGAGACTTTCTTCTGAGTGAGCAAAAAGCAGATTGATCAGCATTAAACGAATTTTGCACTTGTTACAAATTGGATCATTCAATAAGTTTGGTGAGGAAATGTGAATGTGTGGTGGTGGTGTAAAAGGAGTCGACTCAATTACTTTCCTTTTACCACCTTCTTTCATCAAGTTAAGTTTCCGTTCAATCAATGGCGACGAAATTAGGAAGCTCTCCTCTTTGAAAAGGGAGAAGATGAAGACCTTACCTGGTCCTTAAACTGAGACTCCATATATTCATCGAATTTTACCTAGATTCTTCCAAAAACCCCCACATCCTTTCTTTCATTAAAGACACTTAAGTTTCTTACACCCACCAAAGTACTCGTAGCTTTTAGGACTCGTCGTTCCGTGCCAATTTTAATTAAGACATAAAACTCTCTCAAAAATGGGCCATTTTATACTCAATTAAGTTCTAAATCAACCCCACAGTATCTCTCCTGCTGTTGGTGGACATTTATGGAAGGTAAACCAGGAAGAGGCAACTCAGGCCATAAAAGTTTTTTAGTTAGCCCTCTGGTTTTGTCAGACAACGCGTCTGCTTTTGTGTTTGTGTGAACCAAATAAACTTTTCATAACTTCACTTACCTCACTTAACTTGGGTTGACTTGGGTGGGACAACATACCTAAGATAACATGTAATGTTTGGTGAAAGT
>JAQIWU010002332.1:0-12512 GCA_034696445.1 Isotomiella minor
GATGTTTCTGCTTGCAGTGTAGATGAGGTTGCAAACAAAAATAAAATACCATAGGTATTCTAAGGCACATTGACCAGACCAGGAAGCACAGGAGCAGGAGCTTAATGTAAGGAAGAATAGAAAGCCCACCCACTTTCCTGTTAGTTTAGTTACAAAATAGAGAAAACAAAAATCTACTTTCTCATTTTATTATTGCGTATTTCCTTCGCCCAACTTAAAACAGAAAAGAAAGATGACACAAGGCATGATCTTTCTTTTTTATTACCACACGTAGTAGCGATGCCAGTAGACCTTTGAGACAATCGGCTTATGCTAAGCGAGCCTATATGATTTATCTGAGTGGAGGGATTGTAGATGATGTGCAGTTTTATGCCAAAGTTTCATAGTCTCGTGTACGCTTCGAAGGGAGGAGGAACAAAAAGCAGACATAAACAAAGGAAGCCTGCACATACACATCCCATACACAAAAAACCGAGGTGATTATTTCTGTTCTCTTTCCTGTAGATGCAGCATGATGAAGATAAAACTCTTCTGACCCAAAAAAGATGAGGCGAAGGCTTAACAATTTATTACGAAAAAAGAGAAAGTTCGAGCACTCACTTTTGCTCTCTTTCGTTTGTGTGGATTTATTCTAATCTT
Source organism: Isotomiella minor (assembly GCA_034696445.1). NCBI lineage: Eukaryota > Metazoa > Arthropoda > Collembola > Entomobryomorpha > Isotomidae > Isotomiella > Isotomiella minor. The sequence continues at coordinate 640 of JAQIWU010002332.1, forward strand.
GAGAAAGGAATACTGCTTTTTCCATGTCGGCAGCCTCATTATATTCAACCTCATTAACTCCAACTTAACTATTCATTCAAGACGGCAAAGAGAATAGTGAGAGTCCTTTTTAAAAAGCTACCTGTAGGAAATTTGGTAAATGATATAGCCCACGCCAATGTCAAGGAAAAGTATTGTGAATTATTTGTAAAATAATTATCCTGAGTCTACTGACCTAGACCATACATAGGCATCTCGTGGTTGTTGCAAATGTTAGTTTGGAAGAATTCTATGTGTATAGACATTCTGGTGTCAACGAATTTCTTCCCTCTTGTCTGTCGCGTTGTTAATTCTTTTCTAAAGTATAGTTCACAACAACGGGGAAACAACTTGGGAATAGTGACGAAAGTCCCTTCTGAAGTATTTATCTGTGGTCTACAAATCCGATTTAAGTATTCTATCAAAAAAAAAGTAGCGCAAATAACAAAATGGACAACTCGACGCTATTCCAGATGCACGTCATTAGAACGCCCAAAATGTGTGTAACATAATAAAATATATCTACACAAAGGAGAAAGTATCTTTTTTAGTGGAGGCGGAAGGAAAGTTTTGAATTGTACTTGTATGGAGTTGAGATGAAAAGAAAGAAAGTTAGGCCTGTGTGGAATCAGAGACATGTGTCGGTTTGGGATGAACAGTGGGTCTTTGTAGTTGGTGGGAACACGGAAATTTCATCGGATTGAATTGAATACTATTGTAGTAATTCAAGTTCAAAAAACAGATTTTTTTATTTGGCCGTTCTTGGATTAGTTTTACTTTCAAGTGAGGGGAGGATAAAGTTTTGAAAAAAAGTGTACAGTTGTCCATACTATACTCCGACCACTTTACTTTACAACTGATTGTTTGCTTACAAGAAAAAGGGTGAATACGTCAAAAGAAATCAAATTGTGCAATCGGTGAGATTGTGTTTATGAGTCCGAACCAACTTCTACTTCCTGATGCCTGGAAGGATTTGTACGGGGATGAGAATGAGGCCTCTGGGTGGAAGAGGTGGAAACGGTTGAAGTAGTGGTTCCCTCACCGCTACTACTATCATCAGTAGTGCCTACAATTATCTTCCTGTGAATGGGAAGATCAGTCCCAGATGAGACGGAACGATTTCTAGCATTTGAATTTGCATGACTAGTCCCGTCATTCCCATCTTCATCCTCTCGGTCCATTTTGCCAAAGAGGGCTTTAGTTACATTCTGCCCATACTCTATAATCTCAAAAAATACGGAAAAGACATTGTTTTCTGTGGTGGTGGGAGAGGAATCAGTCTCTACGGAGGTGTCATTGTCGGTGGAGTTCTTCTTGTCTCCATTCATTTTGTTGTGGTCGTTCTGTTTGTGCGTAAATTGAGGTTTATTGTCATCCCCACTGTCGTGCTTTTCCTCCTCAGATGAAGAGAAAGTTGCTCCTTTGGTAGTGGTAGTATCATCACCATTACTATTATCATCTCCATTTCCCGACATCTTCTTGTTTTTTGCATTTCCATGTGAGGATGGCGTAGTTGTGTCCTCTCGCTTCCTTCGGTGATGAGAATCTTGCCCTAACGTCGTGCTTGTGTCTGCAGAAGTGGAAGTAGTGGTAGTGAACAGCCCATTATCTTCGTCAGAATTTATAGGAAGAGGGTGAATTATTTTTCTTGATGACGAATCTGCGATTTTGCACACAATCATGCTACAATTATGCTCATTTCTTGGGATAAAATAATACGACCTCTCATTAACAAACGAAATCATACACTAGCTCAAATGAGATTCGCAAACCTTTGCACGATTGGATTTAGATATTTTTTGCACAGTTCAGAAAAGGACTTTTAACGACGCCAGAGTGACATCCACTCAACGGGAAAATTTCTTGGAAAGGAAGGAAACAAACTCACCATCAGTTCCGTTCAATCCCGTTCTGTTCAATTTGAAGAAAATTACGTCAATGAGAACCGGCCTCGGTTGATAACTCAGTGGGACCAGGATAATGTCAGTGAAAGTAGAGCTAGAGTTTCCAATTTGCTTTGCAGAGGTTGAGTTTGAATTCTCGGAACTGTCAATCAGGTCTGCATAAAATAATAAAAAAAACCTCGCAAATTGAGCTTCATTTGTTCATGTCAAAGGAAAAGGAGGAGAGACATGGATTTTCCTTAATTGAAATGTTTGCACTTTTATCATGTCAAATTGTAAAGTCAAGTTTCGAGAGTAAAAGTTGCAAACAGGAAGAGTTTAAAAGTCTTAATTGTTCAGGACTATGACTCTAATACAAACTCAACATGGTTCCGTCTTGACTTTTTGGCATGGAATGATGGATCCTGTCAAATGAAACTTTCCATTTGTAAACTTATTGATACATCACATCGTCCTCCTCAGTTTGGTTTGATATTGGCTGAATGTTCATTTTAACAGCTATAATTTGACTATGACATACCTTGATCACCGTCTTCTGTACTTGACTGATGCTGCTTTCTAACAGCGTCTACATCCCTTTTGTTGATCGCGGTTGGAGTTGAAGTGGACTGAGGACTCGAACTGTCTAAGTCAGAACTGGAAGTTGTACCGTCCTTAGGAAAAACAACAACTACAACGCCTTCGTCATCTTCTGTTGAAGCATAAGGCGTTGTGTTGGTCGTTGTTGTCGACACTTCTTCACTAGAGGATGACGGAGTTGTGGTGGAGGAATCATCAACATTAGCTACATCTGATTTAATTGAAAATTACATCAAAATTACGATTTATAATCTTCAATGCATCTTTACCATTATTCGTTAGGTTGGGAGGAGCGGACAAACATGTTGACAGGATAGAAAAGAGGATGAATGCTTGTTTGTATATTCCCATTTTTACAAATTCGTGGTAGAAAGAAACCTGGAAAGGAAATGCTGTTTTAATGACCATTTCAGAGGTTATTTGTTTGTTACCTTTTAAGATGGAAACTAAAGTAGACCTATAGAGATGTGCCCTTACACTCGTCCACTTTGTAGTGAAAGATGTCGAGTGCGTAACCGAGGTAAGACGACGAGTGATTTGCGAACGTGGGACTCTTCTTCTTCTTATAATATCCTTGAATGACTCACTAATTTGTGGTTTTAATTTGCATGACAACGTAGTAACCTATGGCGTATTTTATGGCTTTGGAATGAAAATCAGTTCAAATGAGAAAATTGTTATTTCATGGTTATGCTTTATGAGAATAAGTTAACGTAATGTTACGTTCACCTCTCAACTCCTTTATTCATTACACGACGACGACAGAGGTTATTTCTTGTAAACAGGGGGTCCAAAAAGAACGCAGAAAACTTTGCAAAATATTCCTTCTCGACCAAATACCTGTCACGTCTCAAATAGCTGACCAGTTATTAGTATTTTGCCATTGTGTGAGGATGACGCTACTGACTGACCACCGCGTACATCCATGCATTGACTCATTCGTCGGTCGGGTGGAAATATTCTGGTGCGAAACGACCTATTCACAGTTGTGCATATTTATGGAAATGATTATTTTTAACACTAATCAGTTTACTGATGAGAAAATTATCCTACAATACAAGGTTCTAAGTGACTGTATGTGTAGCTCTGGTGTCACCACTGTAATGATGATGTGGATGAATTACTTCCATGAAAACATGCTAATGGTTTCTAGTTCAAATCAGATTTAAGAAAGTTTTGAATTGACTTTAACCTAGGGGTTGAAGCCGGAAGTATGACAGAGTAGATTTATTTTCTCTAAGATGCAAAGCTGTACAATATCTTCCTCTTCAAAGTATCAAGACACTCCGAGAGTTTTATTAATTTCTTTAGCAGCCATTGAAAGATTTTGTTACTCTCCTCGCCAAATTCAGTGGACAAGGTAGACAACTCAGAGTAGGTAGCATAGTTAGGTCACAAGACTATCGTTTTCACTTTATGTTTCTTCATTGATGTATTGAGCAACATGGATTTTTTTGCCACATTCAAAGGATGTGACAACTTTCTTTTTCTGTACAGATCAGTCTGTTCATTGAACCATCAAAGCACACATTCTCCAATTCCATAGCAAATATATACATTTCATAAAGCGTCCACGATTCTTTATGCTTGTCAAAATGGAGGGACCATAAGTTGTATGTACAGTTCCTTTGAAGTCTCATACAAGATTGAACTTTACACTTGCCTTTTTGAACTGTCAATGAAGGAAGAAATCAAAGAAGGTCAGCACATCACAAAAAAACTTCTTGAAAAGAAAGTTGTACTCGACGACATGCATACTGCAAGATCAAAAGAAGGACATGTCCATAGGCTTTGATTTCACATGGAACAGGAGATGAATTTTTCAAACTGTTCTCCGTCCAATAGAAGAAGTGTCCCATCTGGTTCACCTCTCCAGTATCTTTTATGAAATTTGACCGAAACTTTGGTATAATTTAAAAGGAGTTGGACATCTCCTTTTCTTTTTGCAATAAAGAATCAGAGGGAAAATGACTTGTGATGTGAAGGGATTTCATAATTTATAAAATGCATGTAATATTTGGCATCTTGTTTCTTAGAAGATAAATAGAGATCCAGAACATCATGGGAAAAGGGTATCCATTTCGGTTTATGAAACAAAATTAGCAACCAAAAGTGTAAGTTCACTTACACATTTGTCTCAAAAGTGCATCTTATTACACTTAAGTGTAGTAAGATGCACTTTTGAGACAAAAGTATGTTCACTATCGTCAGTTTCACCAAACCTGATTCCAGCTCAGGCATATGGCCCAATAAATAATTTAGAAGAGAGACCATTGGGTTAACATAAGACAGCCGTCCCCCTGTTCTTGGACTGCAATGCGTTAAGGTTACGTGAACCGTCCTTTATGAATACTCTTTGAGGATACGTGATAAACATAAGGGCAGAAAAAAGTCGTGCTTAAAATCAATAACTCAAGGCGTAGAGGCAAAAAGAACGACTATCGTTCCATCAATGTCGTCCGTCTTCTTAGGAACCAATATAAGCCAATGTCCAGTTTTAACATAATTCCTATCAATCTTCCCCAAAGCAATCAATAACTTTTCCTCACCAACGCAATGTCGACAATGCCACTGAACCTTTCTACACTTGCACGACTTTCTCCATGCATTCCAGCGGAATTAGCAACGCAGGGGGACTGTAAACTTTAAACCTTTGATCACTTTCCTTTCAAATTTCTCAAGAAAGAATGTTCCTCTCCATTGGACACGTGTAAACAACTTTTGTATCATTCCATCATCCACGTTGGTCCCACGCTAATCCCAAAACTGCGTAGACCTATGGACATAAGAGGACTTGGGATGACTTGGGGAATGATTAGACTTGAGCCACTTGAGAAACTGGTTCAAGAACCATCAAGAACAGGTTCAGGAGGAGAAGTTGGACTTGATTTTCCCAGACAAAGGTTTGTAATGATCATTTTTGAGGATTTGGATTAAGTGACTTGTGCTAAAGGGACTTCCTGCGTATTCTTCAATTTGTCTGCTTCCCTGAACATGAAAGAAGCGGAAGAAAAAGAAAACTTAGGCAGCAGCAGTACGGCATTGGCTGCCATTACCAGGTTCTCTCTTCAAGTGTTCCCAGCGGTAGCTTTCTCAGTCTTAATTTTCTTAATCATTTAGTACAGGCCCAAGGGATATTTTTTAAAGAACAAAGCCTTCCCTTCTATCCTCTCACCGACACTACTTACTACAATGACTACAGGGCCTTTGGTGTGCTTTACAAGAAGAAAAAAGTAAGAATTGCAAAGTATGTGCTGCAAAATTGAACATATTTCAAGACATAAGTTTATTTACCTTTAACTTTAATGTTTTGCATGTCATAGCAATATAACGACTTCACCGTTATGTTCTGGCAAAATGAACTCATTATCAAAATCATGAGTATTTTTTTACCAACCACTTTTTTACATTTTGCCAAATTTTATGTTGATTTTTTGTTTGGCTTGGCCCAATTGAAAGCTGGTTATAGGATTTTTATAAACGTACATTTTGAATGTTTATTGGCTTTTAGCATTCTATGGCTATTTTACTCAGTTTGTAAGTTTCCCACATAGTTTTTTTTTTGTCAAATAGGTTTCTAACATGTCAAACCTCTATACTTTTAAGGCGTCGTGTGACAAGTGGTTATTATTTAATCGCTAATAGTCAAGTAGGTAAACACAAGGAGTTAATTACTAAACTATTGAGATATTTTACAAGCATGCATAATCCATCCTACCCCTGCCCACCAGTGCAGTAAACTATAAGTACCCTCTTAATTACCACACATTATTTTTTGAACGCTTAAAAACCTTAAGCTGTGGCTGATTGCGTATACTGACCACTTCAACGACTTAATTATCCTGCGTAAAAACTCATTTTGCCATGAGGCTAATTACATCTAATTTCGTAAAATGCCAATAAATATTGTGCTAGCAGAAAAAAACATTGTCAGGCTATTCATCCTGTCAACATTCTAGACTCAGTTTAGTCACTCAATATTTTTATGATCAGGAAACACTTTTTTTGGGGCCATGCTTTCAATTTTTCTCATTCACTTTTTTCTTAATAGAAAGTTTATTTTAGCTCTCAATCTGCGTCATCGCAGAAGAGACGCATATAATAATGACAGGAGAAGGAATGATGAAGAAACGGGACTAAATGAAATGAAATGAAAGGCAGGCTCTGACCTAAAAATATATGAGACTATACAAATTGATATCAAGATGTTGACACTAATGGAAGCATTTATCCTTGTGACAAACTGACAAAAAGTTGACAAGAGTAGTGCAAATGATGCAATTTTGGAATCACAAAAGTGTCAACGGGGGAAGAAGAAAGAAAGAAAGGAAGTGAAACAGAGTGAGTGAGGATGATATACTAGGAAGGACACCCATGCAAAAGTCTACATCACACACACACACTGCATGTATATGCTTCGCTTTCTCTCTCTCCACTTTCACCAACACTTTCACTACAGGAAAGAAAAAAGAAGAAGAAGGGAAAAATGTAATTTAAGTCAACCAGTCTTTCCTCCTCACACAGTCAGTGTGTGGGACTTTGTATACAAAGCACAAGGGAATGAATAATGGTGTGACCCTCTATACACACTTTTGCAGAAGACATGGTGAAAGTAAGAGAAAAAAATCAACAGGGTTTGTGTGACCAAAAGTATTCCGGCGTCCAAAAAAAAAACTTGACAAAACATGCTTTGCATTCTGAAGAAAAGAGAAAGTTCCACAAACTTGATTCCATTTCTCAACGTGCCCCATCCTTGGACTTTCTACAAAAGCTTTGTATGTGGGGCAAGATGCGTTTACAACTCAAGAGTTGAAAAGTGCCTCCACGCCATCTGGCACTGTGGAAAGGATATTTGTGGGTGGGAGTTGTCGTCGTCTGGTGATTGGCCTTCAACACTTGGGGGTTCTGGCTGAGCGATGAGTAAGCAGGTGGTGGTAAAGTAAACTGAAACACATATAAGCAAATGTTCTGCAGTGTGATGGAAAGACATCCACGTCAGAACTATTCAACATAACATACAGCAGTTCCTTCTCTCTCTTCTGATGATTAATCCAATAAACCAAACAACAAAACTAACAGTGATTGAGACCTCGTAACTGCACACATAACAACAGTCAAGTCAAAGTCAGCCCATTGGACTGAAGCAAGTCGCAATTGTAATTTCTTCACTGTATTTTAAAGGAGGAGTGGGCAATACTAAAAAATTATTTGTAAAACTACCATCGTCGTCGTCATCATCGTCAGCACATTCTGAATTTGTAATAATTCCACCTCCTCCTTCCTTCTCGTCAAAACTCACACATAATTCCTACTCTCCAATTCCATAATAAATAATAGTCAATTGGTGAGTCCTCCTTTTTGAGAAAGTTCCATTCAAATTACGGACAAAAGTATCTTTGCTATAAATTTCACTTTCTCTCTTTTCCCTTTTGTAGAACTCAAGATAAGACCAAGAAGGCTGCCTTTGAAGTCAGAAGTACACTGACTCACAGACAGACAGACAGACAAAGGAAAGGTGAGGGATTGCGTAATTCATTCGTTTTTTTTGGGGTTATCGATAATAACTTGGTTGAATTTCTTCAGGTTCAACACTCTCTCAACTCTACCTCTTCCCTCACGTCCGTGGATTGCGTTTTTGTTTTTTTGGCGATTAGCAGGGAATAAAACAGAAGATCCTTTTTGTTGTTGTTGACGTGGAATGGCCACCATGAACGCTGATTAGTAAGCCATTCATTAAACTTTTGAGTCAAAACAATTTGGGTGAGCATATGGGAATTTGTGGTAACTCATTTTGTTTGTTCTTTTTCTTCTAGTGACTACCTTTTTAAACTCCTTTTAATTGGCGACTCTGGAGTTGGAAAGTCCTGCCTCCTGCTAAGATTTTCAGTAAGTCATTAATTATAATACAGACCACCTACCTTGAATAAATTGGTATATAAATGCATCATTTCTTGTGTAACAGGATGACACATACACAGATAGCTACATCAGTACTATAGGGGTTGACTTCGTAAGTCTTGGTGAACTTTTTTTAAAAAGGAGGAGTCGTCTAAATGATGTATTATTTTATGTTGTAGAAAATACGCACCATTGAACTAGACGGAAAGACTATCAAGCTGCAAATTGTAAGTTGCTTTTACTTTAGGTTGTCTTTGTTGGTTGTATCTAACTTTCTCTACCTTTTTTGACAGTGGGACACCGCGGGGCAAGAACGATTCCGGACCATTACGTCAAGTTACTACCGTGGAGCGCATGGGATCATCGTTGTATATGACTGCACGGATCTGGAGTCTTTTAACAATGTGAAACAGTGGCTAGAAGAAATTGACCGATATGCATGCGAAAATGTAAACAAGCTCTTAGTTGGGAATAAGTGCGACCTGACGTCAAAGAAAGTCGTCAATTATCAGACTGCTAAGGTGAGAAAGTTACAAAATCTCATTGTGTTCTGTGTGCTAATTTTTGAACTGATTGTAGGAGTTTGCGGACAGTTTGGGAATCCCATTCTTGGAAACATCAGCCAAGAATGCTACGAACGTTGAACAAGCATTCATGACGATGGCATCAGAAATTAAGGCACGAGTTGGACCCCAATACAATGAGGCGGATGAACGCAAAGTGAAGATAAATAACGCGGCTAGTATTGAACCAAATAAATCCTCTGGATGCTGCTAAAGATAGGCCAATTACGACACCCACGACGATGCATAACCATATATCTATAATTATTTAGTGATATTGATTTTCATGGACGTAAAAATTGTAATAATAATCTTAAGTTATCGAAATTAATTAAACACACTGTCTCGTCTCGGAAAGTTTGTTGTTTTCTCGTGCAAATCTCTAAATAAGACTTAGGATGGCTTCCTCACAAACTCTGTTCGTATGACATAGTCCTTCTCAGGGCCCGCCACTTGGTAGGAAAGGGTAAATGTGTTTTGGTCGAGGAACTGATATTTGGCTTGGTAAAAATCCTTCACGCACAAGTGGTCACCTTCTGCCTCCATCTTATCCAAATCCAGTCTCAGATCATAGAAATGCCTTCCGTCGATAAACTGCTTGCTAATTTTGTCTTGGTCTTGGAAGTAAAGATATATGTACTCCTGATGTGCAGTCCCACCATTGGGTCCGTAAGAAACTTGGACATCTTCTCTGTATTTGATCGTAGAGGGTTGTGGTGGGTCGTTCTGTTGGACAAAACTGGCCTCTCCGACGGCTTGGCCATAGATTCCTAAGGCTCGGTTCAATTTCCAATGTCCCATGAAGTAGTGGAAGACGTCCTTTGCTGATCTCAGCATCAGGTGGACGTCTGCAGAAGCCATTGTTCTCTGAAAACGAAAATGTACCAAGGTTAAGGTTTGTAGTTGGATGGAAACAATTTAGTTGGTAATTTTTTTTACCGTAAACCCTTGAGATTGGTCTTCTCCTCAAAGTTTCGAATTCTCGGTTATTGTTTGTTATCGAACCAGTCAGCTGTTTTCCCAAGATCAGCAGGTCCACGTGCTGGAAAAAATTAACGTCAATCAATTCTTGTAGTTTTTTGTGGTCCACTCTGAAGTTTATTCCAGTTTAGAACGTTAGAAAGATTCGTCTATTGATGGCCCACGGTTTCACGAAAAAAGACGAAAAGGCTGACAAAGATGACGAAATTGACCCAGTGGAAAAGATGTTGAAGGACATGGGATGTCTTGAAAAACACTACGCCGTTCAGGTTTGACGAATGTGTTTGGTGTTGCTAAAACTTTACTAATTATTGTTCATTACTTGTTACAGGAATGCATCGCAGAAACCCGTGACTGGAGAGCCTGTCAGCAACAAGTTAAAGACTTTCGAACGTGCGTGGAAGAACATAAAAAAGCCCTTTCGAAAAAGACGTCCTGAGTCACCAGTCTGTGAACTTGTCTTTTAGTGTTAGGTTGTAGTAAACTAGTTCGTCTTAAGTTATCATCAAGTGTGTAGTTCAACACAACGGAGAAGGATGGAAGGGGACAAAGGGTGGACCGTATTTGGGATTCCAGTAGGACAGGCAGCCATAGTGTTTGGAGTAGGCGTCCTTGCTGGACTCTTCTTCAAGAGGCGGAGGGGTGTCGGTGCGGCTGGCGGTGGCATTGACACAGTTCAAAGGACGATGAGACTAGCAGCGATACGAGCACAAGGTCTTGGGCGCAATCACAAAATGGTATTCGTCGTTCGTTGCGACCTGAAGATGGGGAAAGGGAAAATTGCAGCCCAGTGCTGTCATGCTGCCGTTATGTGCTATCAAAAGGCACTGGTCATGGATATGAAGAACTTGGACATGTGGGAGGCGACAGGGCAGGCAAAGATTTGCTTGAAAGCGGATGGCGATGAAAAAGTGTTGAACAAACTTCAGCACAGAGCTAGGGACCTTAACATTGTCACTGCCATAGTTCGAGACGGTGGCCACACACAGGTTAGGTCCAGTACTGGTTGTATTTACAGGTTCCTTATATTTAATGGATGGATGGTTTGTTGTAGGTGGCTCCCGTCACCATGACCGTCTTGGGAATTGGTCCTGCCCCCGTTGAAGAAATTAACAAAGTTACTGGCCATCTATCCCTTCTCTAATTAATGAATGAATGCCGTTGAGGTTACCAAACTTTGAATATATTTGATTTAATAAAGCATTTTCATGTAGGACATCCCATTAATCGATCAACCCAGTGTTTTCGTACTTATTTTTCACAGTACATAAAATAAAAAGTATAATAATGATTCAATGATTGTAGTAAAAATCACAATAGCTCTGTCCTACTCAACTAAATTGCACTCAAGTTAAAACCGTCATTCCTTTTCCTTTAGACAAATCTTTGTGCACAATTTTATCAAATTCAGTTTTGTTTTCTACTAGTCAATGCGTTTCGTTCCCGTTCCCTTTCTTTGGCATCTCCGAATTGTATCCTATCCGTCACTAATACAAACGAAACTTGTTTCGTCAAATTGCGTCGTTTCTATACTTTTTTAAAACTTTGCTGCCAATGACATGTGACGGATACAATAGGACGCTATTGGCATGTACTCATACATCGATAATTCTACCTTGTAAGTTTCCAACCGCGCTCATTCGATGTACCTACCTACCAGCAATTTTACAACTAGCGATTAGCGAACGCGGATATAAAATCCAAAGAATGACTCTCTGCATATATAAAAGATGAATGAAGTGATTATGACAATTCGTAATGGTAAAGTTACAGTTATTAACTAAGGACTAGAATTAGATGCACTATTCCGTAATTGTCACTTATGATATTATTAAAGGCGTGTTATCCTTCCAGTCATCGTAAGTGTTAACAGAACCATTATTTGAGCCTTCTTGAGTATCGCCACCAAAGTGATTGCGAACTAGGGAGT
>JAQIWU010002333.1:0-12504 GCA_034696445.1 Isotomiella minor
ACATTGTGCTTTGTAATTGTACCGTACAGTTTGATGTCCTCAAACCTGGTCCTTTGCATCGTCACTTGTGGCACTACAGGGTCAATACAAAAATCTTTAATAGGCAGAAATATTTTTATACAAAAAACGAGTTGGCTTACTCAGCAGATTTCCCGTTTGTGGACCCTGGTAAAAGATCATCCAATACAGAGAGCTCCTTCTGTGTAAAAACTCTATCCAGCAACTTCCTGACCACCATCATGACGACCAACTACAAAATGTTGAATGAATTAAGACACATTTATTCCTTTAAGTTCTTTAAACAGTCTCACCATGAGTGGGAAAAGAATAGCAGTGCTCTGCAAACTTTTGATGATCCACAGCAAGGCCAAGCAAACGACTTGGATGACGGTGTACATGTGCACCCTTCTCAGGGGAACCTGACGCAGATATTGCTTGTCCGGTTGATATTTAAGTGGCATGAGGACAAGAAGGATTCGTTGGAACAGGTCCATTCTCATCAGGGCGGAAAATCCCATGAAAAGGAAGACCCCATAGAGGACTGGCATGGGCACAAATTTGAGAACAGGGGTCAACAGCACGGAAAGTCCCACTGTGGTGAAGACGAGTAGATTTGTTACTCTCTGTTCCCTCACTCCTAGAAAAGTAGGGACTTCACCGGGGGCTGCTGATTCCGATTCCATTTTCAGAGATCCCACATTTGTCAAACTCTCCACTGTTGCGGCGACGAACCAAGGAAGCCCAAAACATGAGCAGACCACGATGAGAATTGACAGTACGAAAAGGTCCAAGTGATAGCCGCATCCTTTCTGTAAAAAAAGTGCTCGTTTTGATGCATAATACAAATGTAACTTGATGAGGATTACCTTCAATTTATGATCTTTCCTGTTCACAATAACTGCTGTGATCTGTTGATCCATGAAAATTAAAATAGTTGCCAAAAGTGCAGGCACTCCAGCAATGAAGATGGACCAAACAGGATTTCGTTGCATTGGTGGGATGAACCATCCTCTCTCATCCGAGGTCGGAGCAAACTTCGTGGGGACATCAAGCTTCCCAGTATTCACTCCGCCGAAGAAATCCACAAGCGTCATGGAACCAATGGCAAGTACCACTGCAAAATCTGACACAAGATACCGTATCCAAGTTGGGAAGAAAGGAGAGACTCTGAACTCCCTGAGCATGTATGAGCATAGAAATGTTCCGATGAAGAGAAGCAGGGACATGAAAAACACTGCTTTTTGCTGTTCTTCATGCAACTCAGCATGTCCATTTTGATCCCCTGTTTCTAAGAAATCAAAATCATCCCCAAAGTCGAAAGTGCGATTCTGAATGTCTCTAGTTTTTACGACTGGAGCAGAACTTGTTTTTGAGAATAACACATTCTTCACAGCCTGTCCAAAAGTTTAAAAAATCTTATTGCCTTTTCATTGCAAATCGTGTCCGAGTTCTTACCTCAACCATGAAGATTACAGCTATTAAAGTAGCAAAATTGTCTTCAGTGAACCGGGTTATGTATGATACCAAGGTACTCGCGTCTGTTGCCACCAGGATTAACAAAATGAGAGCTATCCATATTCCAACCCACAGGCGGAACTCCAAGTAATTTAATTCGTTGGACCTATGCAAGTCAATGATACCAACAATTTTAGATTGGTAGAACAATCAGCTATTAAAAAAGTTGTCATCGCAACTCACTCTGCAAAGTGTACCAAAATCTTCTCGAAAACCAGCATGGGTCCTGTTGAGCCGAGTATTGTAAGAGGTTGACCGGAGAAGAGAGCAAACATAATTCCACATACACATCCTGACACCATGGTTTCCATAGTACCTGCAGAAGGAGCACAATTCAAATCTAGACTTACTGTAATTATGCAGTGTTTATATACCCATGCTATTATTCGTCGCCTTTCCCATTAAAGCCCCAAAGGCTGTAGAGAATAATATATCGTCATCATACAACCATCCATTCTGATAAATATATATATACGTTACCTATCATAGGAGTTAAACCTAGTGGAACAAAATGGCAGATAGAAACGGTGCTTGTATTTGTCAATCTATCCAAAACTTACATGCAAAGTAAAGGAAGAGCCAAGTTGCCAGACATTGCAGTGATAAAGAATCCATAAAGTCGGATCCGTACCATGGCGACTTTCTTTTGATGTCTTCAATCAAACCTCCAAACAATCGCCCTGTTCTTTTTAGACTTGAATCGTCTCCATTCCCTTCCTCGTCATCACTACTGGAAGCACCATGTCCTTCTCCCGCAGGCTAAAATTTATTTGTTTAATCTAATATGACGTAAACACAAATGTTATATGACACCCACAAACCTGTTTAGGGGGTTCTAATCGTATGGACTTGTCCCAAGTTGCGGGAGGTAGCAGGACAACTTCATCCAAGAATGCTTCCACGCCTTTCATAAGCTTCTGTTTGTTTGTAGCTTTGTAAGCCGTCTCCTTGAAAGTAGGATCAGTAAACAATGTTCCAATTGCTCTCCCAATTTCAATGTGGTTCATGCCCTAGAACCATATGGGGACAAGTGAGACAATTTTTTTGGAACGTCAAATATTTTTTCACTTACAATTGGAGTGAGTAAAATAAAGACGAATCTTGTAGGAAGTGGAACTTCAGTAAAATTTCCTAAAACCATTGGTTCCTCAAAACGTAGAAATGCCCCGACTGGTTGTTTCAAACAGTCAAGCTGCCCAACCATTATATTTGCACTTTCTGCATCTGGGGGCAACTTGCGAAGGAATTGTACATTTTTCTGAAATTACAAGAGTAAAAAAACGTCATACTTGTAAGAAACATGACTGATTGGGGTAAAGTGATACTGTACCTCAGAGTCGTCCTTTGTGGATTCGTTATAGACGACGGAGCAGATTATGCTGCTTCTTCGGAAAGAACTTGACATTCTACTATGAGCAGCTAAAAATTATACCACATTAAATGCAATACTTTTCAAACTTTCATTTCGGCTTCTTCTTTTCAAGGGATGAATACCTGCAGCCAAAGCTTCAGGAGTTTTACTCTGTCCCTTTTTCTTTTTCCTCTGAAACATTTTGGTTTTTGAAATGGACCATGTTGTTTCATACAAGTGAACGTGAGGTCGTAACAAAGCATCCAACACCTTCCCCCTGTCATCTCGTTCAATGAGATCTTTAAAAAAAGTCCCATTGTAGCCAAGGCACATTAACAGAAAGTTATGGACTAACTGCTTTGACTCCACAAGTCCACCAAGGCACGACTGGCTCTTTCCACACTGTCGTAATTGAAGTTTAATCGAATCTCTGCATTTTCCAGGACGTTGCAGAGAGCTTTCACAGCCGTTAAATGAACCGTTGGTACATACGGCTTTGACCATCTTTGCCCCCCTTCTTCTGTGTCCTCCTCATACTTCACCCATCTAAATCCAATCAATTGAAATAAATTACTCTGTGATAAATTTGACACGTTTGCTTTTTTTCTCACCTAGCGATTTCCGTCCACTCTGTTCCCAAAGGACCCCCATTCTTCGTGGTCAGCTCTGCCAATTCTATGAAGAGGGGACGCGGAGTGTTGTCAAATTCGGTTTCGTAGCTCATGTTCCTAGCAACATTATTACAATCCGAGTCAACGCTTGATTTCTCAAAATCATTATTGAAATCAAAACCCGAGTCGATACTCATGCTCTCAAAATCATCCCAACGAAACCCCGAGGTGAGACTCATTTTTACAAATTTGTTATTGATTATATGGTCTTTCATTCAAGACGTCTCAAGTCAAACTAGAACGAAAAAGACATTAGTGAACTTACTTTTGTGATGTGAAAAGATGTGGTGTCGTCAGCAAATGTTGTTTTTATTTATACATGTACATAACAATGGAATAGAATAATGTCTAGACAAAAACTATGGAAAAATCTATTTCCTTAATGGGATATTGTGGAATTTTTAGAAAACTACTGGAGTGATAAATGATAACTGCTGGAGATGAGAGCCACACACTGAGAATTCATGCATTTTTTCCGTTTGCTATCAAAATGATGGGTTGCATTTGGTTTGATTTCAGTTTGGTATAGTTGAGATTAGTTTGCATTCATGTACTTTAGGAACAAGAAGAAGAACACGCTTGAACCCTGATTCGATTACTTCCACAGTGCCAAAGCGTTGCATAAGTTGATTTCATTTTTCGTTTATGAATGAGTTGAAATTGCGGACTATGAGTGTCCACTTGACGGGTTCTGAGAGGACCAATTATAATACATTTTCTAACCGCTCATTCATTTATTAAGCATATTTAACTTTGATCAGCTAATTTACTGCATTTTAACTCATCACTCGCCCCCTTTTGCTGGAGGGTCAATCATTTTTTATCTTGGAGTTGGTTTTTTGAGGAGGCAAAGATCGCGTTCTTGTGGCTGCGGCCAACGAAGCAATTTATTATTATCATTATAATTTTTACAATTTTGGGGTTCCATCATATAATGACCATTTCCTTCGTACATGACAGGCAGAGACAAGATGACATGATCCTGCTCATTAATCAGTCGGTATTACACTCATTCACTTCATCAAGCTTTTGATAAGTTGGGATGGGTTCAATTTTGAGATGTAATTAACAACTAGGCGGTTGTTGCTGCGTTATCCACAGAGTTGTCAAGGAGGTTAAATTGACTCCAAAATCTGCGTCTCTTTTTTACTCCCAGAAGAATCATGTGTGGTATTGTAACTATGGCACAAATGACTTTCTTCATTTACTTATCTGAGTACTTCATATTCCTTCTCGCCAATTTTGCACAAACTTTTCCATTTTGCTTCTAGAAGGATTGTTCGAAAAACAAACCTCTTTGGCAGTAATATTAGCTTAATGTGTCTGCATCAAGATATTGAGTTGATGATGGCAATTGTCATTGGGTCCATTGGATTACACTAAATCCATTCTCCCATTACCCCATAATATGTATTACTATTTGCTACATAGAATTCGTCGTCGCTATTTTTCAATGGTTGGCAAAATGAGTGTAAAAATCAGTTGAAATCTCTGGACTGAAATGCATAAAAGGAGGCAAATACCTAATTTTTTTCAGAGCGACAGAAATGTCTAGATCAAGATACGTCAATCCTGTAAAGTCTTGTTGCTTACCCAAATGTGCGCAGAAAACATGGAATCTCAACAGATTTCCACATCATCACAAACAAGTCACTTTGTTTTGGTTCATAGAAAGGTCAAGGGGTTTACTACGTAAGGTGATTTGCCGATTTTTACGATGTCGTGATACTATTTGGATTAAGGTAATTGCCATCAACATACAGAACGCATCCCGTCATTCCGTAAGCATCATTGAGGTAAATTTTGTCCCTAGTTTAAATCATCAATTTCGAAAATGAAAGTTGCTTTCCTTATCCTGTGTGTCACAAGTGTCATTGTAGTCGCCAAAGGAACGCCAGTCTCACCAAATGAAGTGACGGGTAACTTAATTCTTGTTACATTATATCTGAGATGCTGAACCGTTCAAAATTACCATTGTTATAGAGTACGCTTGCGACCGTGAAACACGGGTTTACTACTGGGTGGAAGGGGGGTGCAAATGGTCCAGCTGCCCCTGTGACGAAGGGGATGAAAATTCTCGCCCATGCACTTCACCAAAGGTGAGGTGTGACAGCGTGGCTGAAACAACTCTTGCAGCTCAAAAACAATATGCCAAATCCAATTGCTGTGCATAGAAACAACAATAAACTATAAGCTCTGTTTTTGGTTCATCAATTTTTCTTCATTCAGTAAAAACAATTCTTAGCAACATTTTCATCAGAAGAGTAGAAGGGGCCACAGTACTTGTCTCCAATCCTGAAGTGATACAAACTAAGGACTGGAGAAAATACTGAGTTCCATGCAGGGAATAGGAGACTAGGAATTTGTGACCCCACGGTGATCCACCAGTCCAACTGTACAGCTTGCGGACTTCGTCGTGCATTCAAGTGAGGGATTGGTATTCCCAAGACGTCTCGAAGAATTGCCCTTAATATAAATTCATTGTCCATATCAAAGCCAACGTCAGAGATCAAGGTCTTCACTCCCTATGTGACATTGAAGAAAATCTTTAGATAATTCAAAATTACAGAAACAAGGGCACTAACCTGAAGATAGGCTTCCATCAGTATTTTGTTTTCATCCTGTAGATTAAACAAGGTAGGGATGAAACAAGTCTTGAACACTTCTTCCAAAGTGGCTGTAACGTTTTTGTTTCGAGCTATGTTAAATTCGTCTTCGAGACCAATCGCGTGTCCCACGTTGCCCCAGAAATGAGCAAATGCCGCTTTGTCATATGTGCTGAGGGGATTGTAAGCAAGTACGGAAGTGGGACGGATGAGGATTATTCCCATAAATGCCCACTGTGTCATGGCAAAGGCAAACTGGGACATCGGTTGAAAGTTTGAGGTCGTGTTACTGCCCCCTACACAAAACACTGTGAGATCTCGGACAGAAGTAAGTATTTGGTCAAACTTACTAACAAAGTCCAACTCTATCTCTGGTGGCATTACCCGTAACTCTTTCGGAATGTTGGATTGCTCCAGGTCTTGTCTGAAGGCATCCCACAAACCTTTGTCAATACTCTTCCGATATTGGACCCTACGTTTCAAAATCCTTGCTCCAAACTGATTCGTTCTTATGTTCTCCAAAAGTTTCAAGGCAACTTTGTCATGGATGCGATGGACTTGAGCTATGCTTGTCAACACCCAATTAGATTTAGTGTTCCTGTTGTACTTTTTTGAAACCAGAGGGACTTCAAGGGCTCGTCGCATCCAGAGCAATACCTGAAGCATCGTGGTGCCATAACGCACGGCAGCTTTCTTCTTTGTACTGGATTTATCTTTAAAAGATCACGTGGGGTGGGGTTAAGTTCTACAACACTCTAGGTATTTATGTACCTGTGAAGAGGAGCACACTACTGATATGTGGATTGGCCAGCAACAAAGTTAACCCGTAGAATGAAGAGAGCAAAACGTTGAGCACATTGTCCATGGCAAATTGTTGACCTCTTAAAAGGAGGGGTGGATTCGCCCAACGCGGGATAAGAGAGTCTTCATCTTCGCCATCCCAACTTCTAACTCCCCTCTGGAGTCCTTGTGAGAGTAGGTCACGAAGGAATTTTGACTGCGTGTTGTTATTCCGTTCCCTTTCGTAGGGTTTTCTAAGAAGATAGTGGAGAAAAATGAAAATACTTTAACTCGTCAATTGGTTAAGTCTCACTTATCAACGCCAGATAACGTGTTGTTAGACCCATTGGAGGAAGTTATTGGAAAGATAAGAACCAATATCAGCACAAGCGGAGATGAATGTGGCATTGTCTACGAATTGCATTGCCATGCCACTGTGGTCTTGAATCAAAGCAAACTCAGAAAGTCATCGTCTTCAACTGGCGTAGAGTAAAAAAAGACGTCTCAAACATAACTGTTAAAAGGATGTATCGAAAAGTGGCATCACCAATTGACTACATGACTACACAAAAGGTGGTCCCATGTATCTTTTATCTGTTTTCCATGACAATTCTATTCTTATAAATATTCTGACAAAACTTGCTATTTCCTCAATAATTGTTAATTGGCACTCTGGGCTTAAGTCTGCTTAATGGAGGACTACACTAATCTCTGCATTATTGCGAGGCTAATTCCTTGTCTTTCTACCACAGTCGACATTGGCCCTATTATACTTACTTTGTAACAAAAATGTTTATAAACAAAGTGTTAATTTTAGCGATATGACAAAGGACGAGATGAAAGACACGGTGCGAAAGACCAATTTAGGACTTGTTACCTGTGCAAATAAGATAAAATAAATATAAGTCATTTGACTTAATGGACAATTTGCTCAACCATAAAGATAAGTCCACCACCCGCACGCCGAAGCAAATTTTTTTTTTGTTAATATTCATGTGCCCATTCATTCAATTGCTGTTATTTATTAAAATTATGTAAACTGATTCATTTGAATAATAGACAAGGAAAAGGAGTAACTTTTGCTTTCAGATTCTCTATGTATAAAAGAATCTGAGCTTTTGAGTGGTCAGCCACACAGCGATTATCTTCAAGTAACATTTAGTTGTAGCTGTGATTAGGTTGCGTTATAAAGTCTCAAAGTGCCCCAAGAAATCAGAAGAAGGAGCCATGCCGTTTGCAACGTTAGCAATATTTTTTATGATGGGATTGAAGACAAGTACAAACGACTTGTCTCATTTGATGATTAAAAAGTACTACACAAAAATTCTGCACGTCGTGATAATTTATTTTATTTTTTATCTCTTGAGTACATAAAAGCACAGTTGTCAAAATTAATAATTTTGCTTTAAGTAAGACCCATTAGACCCATTCAAAATTACGCCATCATTGACTCACACTCAAATTGCCACTCGATGCCAAACCACTTCTTGGAAATGGTGGAGACGGGAATTAGCCAAGGGACCGATGTTATAGTCGTAGGGGTCTCACATCCATAGAGATACTCTTTATGCGCTTTATTTAGCAGTTTGAATGCTTTCCCGTTTCTTTGCGGTTCAATTATCCAAGCACCTTGAATAACTTTGGCACCAGGTCTCCATGTAAACACAGGTCGCTGGTCCTCATCTTCCTTAAACCCACCACTCGCAGCGTAAAGATACTCCCCCCAACTGAGGTTCTTAATGTCAAAAGTTCCTCTTTCAGCGTCGTACTCAAATATCCACCGGAAAGAAATATTGTGACTCTTGCGTTGTTCCTTTAGCACCACATTTCTTCTATCCTTGTCGTAAGCCATGACCGCAGATTCTGCTTGCAAGTAGCCTTCGCTACAAGTGTTTCTCACGTAGCAAAACGACTTTCTCAAAAAGAAGGACATCGAGCTTGGGATGTTTTCCCCCAATATTTCCACCCTGGTCCTCAGCGTCTCGTTCTTTTCAATTTGCTTCGTTTTGTCCAGCAAAATAATTTCATGAATGAGTGTGAATGCTTCTCGCTTGTACATGTCATACTCATTACTTTGCACTTCCTTCATTAACTGCTCCATGAGACTGATGTGACTCTCCCAGCCTTTAGTACGGCGAATGAAGGACAGAATGGGTCCAATATTTTGAATATTCTTCTTGTAAGCGTGTTGAATAATGCTTTGAAAATATTGCTCTGCATTTCCATCTCCATAATTGTCCACCCAATTCAGCACCCTTGTCAAGTCCTTTCGATTACGAATTAATTCTCCAAATGACGCCAACTGTCGTTCTACTTTTGTGCTGATGAAGCATTTAAGAACAAAGTATCTTTTTCTAATGTCTGGTTTGAGGGACTGAAACTTTGGGCTGCTGAATGAATGCTCAAGGGCGTCATTGAACAGGATGATGTGCCTGTTGTAATCCTCTGTAATTGCCAAAAGCTTATACAGTTGTTCATATCCCAGGACTTCGTCTTGAAAGTAAGGCAGTTGAAGGATAAAGTTCAAAATGTGAACCGTGAGTCTTCCAGAGTGCTTTGCAAACACCGAGGTAATTATTGGAGGAATGTGGACTTGATAACTGAGTTTGATCAATTCACCCACAGCCTTCTGCACATGCCCATTCTCAACGTGCCCCTGAACGTTGTCGATAATCTTGTCTTTTGTTAAAGACTGATTACCTCGTACGACGGAACCTTCCTCCACAAGGGAAAGCTCCTTTGCTATTATCTTCTCTAACTTTTGAACACTCCAAAAATATGACCGCATGATTAGTGCCATATATTTACCAGTTGGCGTTTTGTGGTTCATGTCAACACAGTTTTCAGCCACAAATAGAATGACGGCGAGCTTCTCATGAAGATAAGTGACTTCACTTGCAGTGTTTGTAAATCGGACTGTTTCCTTCGATGATAAACTTGACTCACTGACGTACTGGATTTTACAGTCCAGAACAGCACTTAGGTGAAGTACTTTTGCCATAATTTTGTCGCACATATCCGCGTACCTTTTTCTATTTCCCCTGTCAGGGAAAGAACATTTCGTGGAAACATTAGTACTACTGTCAAATTCAAAAAGAACGTCGTATGCTTTGTCAAAGAAATCAAATGTTCCAGTAGTATCCTCAAGCACAAGGTTTCCACACTTGTCTCCTTCCTCTTCTCCGTCAATGTCAATTTCAATTAGAGGTTCCACAGAAGTTGTCAATGTGGCACAAGTATGAATTAGGTATAGTCCAAAACTCAGAAATATAATTATAATTTGTGGTGCCATTGGAGCCAATTCTTAAACTAGTGATGCTATGACAAAATTATTCAACAGACTTGCACTGTCCTGATCTCTCCTTAATTAATTTGAGTTGCAGGCTTAGGGTCTATAAATTTATTCATTCATGCATTTCCGTTGCACAATTTTTGTCGTCGATTGTGCTAGTGACAGTGCATTAGTGCATATTATTACGGAACTGTGACTATGATTGTACACCTCTGCAAATTTTATTTCAATATCTACAATTCAGTGTAATGGTTTTATTGGATGCACTGACATTTAAAAAAGTGTTTCAAAGTCTGGATTGAACTCCACCAGCAACCACAATGTTCTCTCCGGTGATGTACGCGGCGTCATCGGAGGAAAGGAATGATGCAATTCCAGCGATGTCTTCTGGAGTCCCTATAATAGCAGAACGAGGAGAACGCTTAAATTTATAGTTCTGAGGAAGAGGGATGGAGAAAATTGGATGGCTAAAATTTAAAAAAATAGAAATTCAAACCATGCCAATACCAAATCGTCCAAGTGGGATAAACTTCAAGTACAGGTCTCGCCTTTTCGACTCTTCTGTCAACTGTAGGAAGGCCCATTACACTTAAGAATAAAGGCTTATCGCAAATAACGAACCATGGAAGCAAAATTAGTTTTGATGAGTCCAGGGGCAATACAATTGACTCTAATGTTTTCAGGTCCGAGTTCATAAGACAGCATTTTTGTAAGACCAAGAAGGGTGGTTTTGCTCAAAGAATATGGTCCTAAGTGAGCAGCCACAGGGGACGCAATATATCCTGCTGCTGAAGCCATGAAAATGATGGAACCCCCTGACTTCAAATACGGTTTGAATTCTTTTGTCAGCAAAAATGCAGCTTTCACATTGGTGTCGAAAATTTTGTCCCATCCTTCTTCTGTGCACTATTGCATACAAGTCAAGTTAAGTACGTAATTTGCAAGGAGACCAATGGGAAATAAACCCTACTCACATCTAACGTCTTGGACAACTTTAGCTGATTCACGGCAGCATTCGAAATTAAAATGTCAACGTGTCCAAACTCCTTTAGAGTCTCTTGAATCAACCGATCGCGATGTTCTTTGATCCCAACGTGGCAGACGACTCCTCTAACTTGATCGATGCTAATCCCCGGCGTTCCCTTCAAGTACTCCACTGCTCGAGTTACATTAGCTTGTTGTCGGCTACTGACCATTACTTTGGCCCCATCGAGGGCTAAACGCTTGACTATGGCGAGACCAATCCTGTGGGGATTAAATCATTAAATCGACAAAACATAATTGACCAAAATGACTTGCCCATCCGTGCTTGCTGTGACGGGCAGACGTCAGTGACGACGAGAGATAAAAAAAATATATAGGATATTTGGAGATAGAATCATAAATGCATGACGATTACCTGTAACTACGGCAACTTTTCCTTTCAACTTTTGTGACATGACGCTATTTTGATAAGGAATGTAGGCTTATTGTCTCAAAACGCGGGTGGGAAGCACGATGGTGAAATACGAAGTGAATGGATGGTTTAAATTTTAAA
The DNA here is from genome assembly GCA_034696445.1 of Isotomiella minor. Taxonomy (NCBI): domain Eukaryota; kingdom Metazoa; phylum Arthropoda; class Collembola; order Entomobryomorpha; family Isotomidae; genus Isotomiella; species Isotomiella minor. The sequence goes on from JAQIWU010002333.1 coordinate 11,753, forward strand.
TAATTCGACTGGACTTCCTTTCATACAAATTGTCTGACTGAGTGATCAACGAGTTAATCTTTAGATGGTTAGGAGGTAGGTGGCATTGAAAGGTCAAGAAGTTAATAGTTAAATATAAGTAACTTGATGTTGAAACATCCTTGGATGGACAACCTTTGATCCGTCAATATTCGAGTGTCCAAATAAATATCGTCTCTGCTTAACAAATATGAGTAATTAATATGTAACCCTAATATTGCTTCATTCCATACGTGGATTAATTAGACAGCATCCTCAGTGGGTATGCAACTGGCTTCCATAATCTACGATGCTTCACCTACTCCCATTCTTTCAATTTCTTTGGAATCGCTCTCTACCAATCTTTTGGAAAATGATGCCCTAACTTGACTGACTGGAGCTACCCTTCACGTTTAGTTTAGTATGTTTTATAAAAATAAAATAGACAAGACGGAAAAATTCAATTTTAGATCTACAGTTCTATTAGTTAAGTACCATGACAAAAGAATTACAATTGGTTCGCAACAATAACAGAGTTAAGATGTAACTAAAACGATTTTTGCATAATTGAAAAAATGTCAATAAGATAGTCCACGGGTAACACATCAGCATCCAGAATGCTTAAAGGGAAATACTAAAATTACAATTACAGTTTTTTGTATCATTAAAACGTCAGACACGTAGGAAATTGAAAATTGATTAAGGAAATTATTTAAATTTGTTATTCGTACAAAACCAAATAATTACAGACGTTG
>JAQIWU010002334.1:0-12501 GCA_034696445.1 Isotomiella minor
ATTGGTAATCAATTTATTATTACAGGTTTAAAATAGTAATGGGATAATTATCCGATTAATTTTTACGCAGCATGGATAATGAATGCTGTAATCTATTATGCCATTACTTTGAACGCATCAAATCTTTCTGGAAACCAATTTGTAAATTTTTTCATCCTTGCAATGATTGAGTTGCCTGCTGGGTATTATAATGATCGTGCCTGGCACAATAGTTTGAATGACCCGATTTTGCTATTAGATATTTTGGAAGTGTCTTGGTTGACCGGGGAGGAAGAAGGTGGACACAAGTGGCGTTTTTCGTTCTTTGCATGCTGGCCAGTGTCGTTGCGGGAGTGGCTGCCCCATACAAAGCTTCCCAAGGATGGGCTATCGTGTCCGTGATTGGAGCTGTCGTATCAAAGTCAGTTTTCACGAATTAAACCAAAACTCTGTCTGAGGCGAACCTCAATAATATTTTGTTTCGAAATACATAGATTCGCAATTACGTTGACATTCCTTGTGGTGTATCTTCAAGCCACTGAAATATTCCCAACGCAGCTCCGTTCAACTGGAAGCGGATTTGCGTCAACGATGGGTAACTCATCTGCTGAGTGTCACAGTAAATGAGTTTAAATTAATTGTTTATTTTTAACTCAGGTTCAGTGATTGGAATTTTCACTCCGTACATCGTCTACTTGGTACATGCTTGATCTTGGATAAACAATAAGGAATTAATAACTTACACTTTTTTCCTCCTTATAGTCGACATACAACAAAGGAGCCCCTTGGTACATTCTTGCTGCAATGTCCTTGGTAGGAATGATAAGTTCGGCCTTTCTTCCGGAAACCCTTAACATGACGTTACCAGTAAGTCTAAATGCATCTTAAGAAAGCCTGTCTTCGTAGACTCCCAATCATGGGACTCATGACATGCATCTATTATTGTGCTTTTAGGAGACCATTGAGGACGCCGAGATGTTTGGGAAAGATATGAAATTTTGGAGCATAAAAACAAAGACCAAAGATACGCCAAAGCAATAGGATATTCCGTGCTGACATTTTTACCAGTATGATATGATAAGCTAAATACTCGCATAATGTAGTTGTGTAGGTTAATGTGAAGAATGATTTTATTTTGTGCTTTTAATCGGTTCCATTTCGTAATAAACACTCCTCGGTCTAACCACTTCTCTTTATACAACTTACCTACGATTAGTCATTGAGTTTGTGGGGTTATCAAAGTAAGTCATGTCAATGCCGAATTCCTCAGTTCTAAGCTTAAGTGGCTTCCAAAACATCCTCTGTGAGAGATCTTCCTCCACTAAATTGGTTATAGACCCTGCGACCGAAGAAGTGTTTGAATTTATATTCTTGAAAAGCAATTCAGACGGAAGAAGATCAGACTCCAGTAGGGACGCCGACGTTGCTCTTGAGCTTTGAGGTGTCTCCACGTTCTTGACATAGGCATCAAGAATTTGGTCATTTGACATTTTTCTAGCAGACTGGACAGGGCGGACATCAACAATTTGGCCAGTTGACGGATTTCTAACAGCCATGAGAGAGGTTTCAACAATTTGTCCAGTTGACGGATGTCTAACAGCCATGGCAGAGGCGTCAACAATTTGGCCAGTTGACGGATTTCTAACAGCCATGAGAGAGGCTTCAATAATTTGGTCAGTTGACATTTTTCCACTGAGTTTCTGCAGTTCAAAATAAATTGTTTCAATGAAACAAGTTTTTGGACATATGTTACCAGTGATGAAAGTCTCACCATGATTCCATCGGCAGGGGCATTTTCAATGTGAGTTTGAGACTTGGATTCTGGAACCTGATCCGGTGGAGGGTCGGTTGATGCTGGGAAATCATTGAGTTCACGGGATGGGGGCATTGCAATCTTGTAGTCTGAAGGCTTCTTAATGATTACTGGTGGTGGTGGTGATTCCCTTCTATTTACTACTTCCGCTATGACGTCTTCATGTTTTTCGGGAGATTCGTCGAAGCGATGATAGGTCGGAGAGTCGTCATTGGGAGCAGGAGAGTAACCTTTCCTCTTCCGAGCCCAGGATTGACATTTGCAAAGCAAAATGGCGACAGCCAAGATCAGTACCGACAAGAGTATGCACAGGATCTGAAAGTAGTGTGCATGGGGTGAAATTTTAAAGAGTCAGCATGCACATGAACAATCTACCAAAAGTGCTCCTTGTGGATTTCTTTTAGGCTTTGACGCGTCGCTCACATTTCCAGATAAATTCAAATTGTTGCTGAAGGGCAGACCAGGGAGCATTATTTCGCCAATTTCATCCCACATTGTTTTATTTGTGGCTTCTGTCTGGCTTTCATCCTCAATCGCTTGTGACGTGTCTGACTCCTCATTATTTTCTGACATGACTCTGAATAAAATAGCTAAAAGATTTCAGAATCTCTTCAAAATACGGTCGATTTATTTTTTTGCAACATTCAGCATTCTCGCGATAAATAATTAATCAGTATTCGATGCAAAATTATCTCCAGGTAAAACACCTAGGCAGCTCATCAGTATGGACTCGAATGAAATTAGGTTGAGAAAAAATGACCTCCTTTTGACTCGCTCTTGAAGAAATGGAACGTTGAAGTTGTCGATGTTCATTTATCATTTGCGTAATTCGGAATGTTTCCAATTGGGTCTAGACCCTCCGTTTGCAATTCTCCCCAGAATCCCCATTTGGGCCCTTTCAGCATGCGCTGCCAAAAGCTATAGAAGGGGTTTAGGATCATGATTTCGTTACATTGGTTCACAGCAGTTTGCAGTTGACGCACCTTTTTCTCCTGAAGTCTCGTCACCAGTTCCTCTTTTCCATGTCCTTCAAGTGCTGAACAAACAGCAACACATACGATGAGAAAGAGAACTAATAGTGCTTTGAAATTCATTCTTGTTGCAATGAAATATGTATTTTTGTTGCCCTTACCGTACTGCAATAACGACTGAAATACAGTATGAGATGACCAGCAACAAATAAATAGTTCAAATGGTGATTTTATCTGATAGCATATTATTGAAAGATAACATAATCAGAGACATTGAAGTGATATGTGTGCATCATTGAATTGCATCCAAACACAATGCGATTAAAAAATAGGTGACATGGGTATTATGCTTTTGGGGAATTAGAGACGCTTTTGTTGATGGTAAAGGGGTGTAGTAGGGTCACGCGTCACGCAGGGATAGAGAAAAACGGGTCACGCAGAGACAACTCCGCAGAGACTGCCTAAAACGGGTCACGCAGAGACAACTCCGCAGAGACTGCCCAAAACGGGTCACGCAGAGATATCTTTTTTGAGGTGAAAGTGGTCACGCAGATATATTATAACTATCTAAGTACGTAAGTGGTGAAACGAAAGTGGTTAGCTCGAACCAAAGACCAAATCGATAAGGTCTTTCAGGGATTGCATTGCAGGGATCTTCAGAACATCCGTATGGCCAAATTAAAACTTTGAAATTCAAATTTACGGTGGATACGTGGGGTAGTTTGTTGAACGTTCCATTCTCGAGGGGATTTATTTGAAGATGATAAGCTCTCACTCTTTCTACGTTTTGCACATAGAAACTGTTATTAGCAATTACCATTATTATTCGCACATTACACAGCTTTTACCAGACACACATTTCATCCTCACCATCATCATACAATCAACACACTTTTCTTTCCATTTCCATATAGTCTGATGGGGCGATGAAATTAGGACTTGCAGTGAAAAATTCCCATCCCATATTCCATTCCATCATCTAGGCTTTTTATTATTTCCATACCAAAGCCAATTTAGATGTGCTGTGTGGCTTATGAATTAATAAGACAGCTTGCTAAAAGCGAAACGAAGGTGCGCCTTATTTTTCAGTGCGAGAATTAAACCCTCGTCGCCTTTGCTTATTATTACTCTTCCCTCATCCATAAAACTCACCTCATCTTCCTTTGGTTTACGTTACGACTGAGATTATTAAATGCAATTATAATTATTATAATGTGTCTGCAGCCCTGATGAGATGCAATGCAATGCAATGGGTTTTCCTGGATGGGTCTTGTGGCATACTGAAGTTGATGTATAAAAAACCACAAAAATCAATTGAGCAAATACTTTTACTTTACTTTGCGTCACTTGACGTACGGCAACTGTCTTTGGAAAATGCTGTGAGCACTGCATTATCAGGTATCTATCTGGAAGGGGGAATATGAATGGAAATATGGTTTCGTCTACACTGTCGAGGTGTACTGGGTGTAAATTATGGATAAGCAGACAGGAGTAAGTAAAGCACAGATAAACCCTTGCCTCTTCTCTCTCTGTCTGTGTGTGAGTTCAAAACCTTTCATATACAATGTCTGTCTCAACATTTATTGACAACAAACAAACTATGAGCTATGTTTAGGTAAGTGCTTTTCAGTTAAGGCCAGTAAGTCTCAAACTAACCACATCAACCCAAGCAATTGTGAGATGAGGCTCAGTTGTGACATTAATATTCGATGACTAAATAAGTTACATTATGCCATCCCAATAAATATCAAATCAAGAGTGAGTGGATCTTGCGTGCCTCGATTCATTCATGAGATGGGCTCTCTTGTACGTCAGGAAAATTGTGTATCGACCAGAACATATTATCCAAATTGATTTAGTTGAGGAGGGTACACATCATGGCATTATTGTATACGACGATCAGTAAGGAATGATGGCATGTGACCCCGCATATTTAATGGTGTTAGCTAATTTTAATTTCAAAAATGCTTTATCTAAAAGTCTAGTATGTGTACAGAGGGGAATAATTGAATATTATGCTGTTGTGCGGGATGGAGCGAGAGGAATATTAAATGAGAGGAAGTGGAGTTTGGTTCAGTTGTTGGCTTGTCTGTGTAGGTTCTAAATCTAATCTAAATCATTTTTACACTTTTCTTCATTTACATTTAAAGCATCTTTCATGATAATTCTTAACGTAAACGATCTGGGTCTGGAGGAGGCAACGGCTAATGTTATAAGTCCTTACTTCCATCCATAACCTCTTCCGTAGAGGAAAAGATATCTTGTTTGTCTCTTTCTGTTAAACACTTGGGGCGAGTGAGACACCCATAAGCATCCCACCACGCCATATTGATTCACGCAGTCAGGCTTAAGTTAAAATTTAAAAAAAGACAAACAGACGCTGGGATATGAGACTGGCCAGGTACCAAACTTTAAAACCATCCAGACTGAACGGGAATGTAAAACGGCAATGAGCAAATTTCATTAGCATTTATTTTATTTGACTATTTGGATTTTATTTTCTCCCATTATTATTAGTAGTCGTCGAACTCTCTTTTAGCTCATATGTAAAAGTGTGCAGGCAGGCAGGAGTTGCTCTCGAATCCTATCCCGACGATTTGACTCGTTCCATCTCCCAACCTGCAACTTTCTTCGTGTAGGGTATAGATAAACGGGAAATGAGAGCCTTGAATCCCTGCTTTCTTTTCAATTTGTCGCAGTTTACTTGCGTCGTTCTGGCATGGACGTCATGAGTGCATGAATTTAACTCACCATCTGCTACCTACCACCGTCATTCGTATTATTATTGCTTCACTCCAATTCACTTTAGTATCACCTTAAAAAGCTTAATTCAGTCTCTCTTCTCTCATGCACTGTGGCCATTTATTTAGTAGCATCTCTCGGCGTGCAGTTCTAGATTCTCATCATTCAGGAGAGGATGATAATGTCCAATTCTCCATTTCATTAAATTTATCATTACTTTGGTGGGAGATTGAGGCTGCGGTAATTGTCTGAGTTCTTCCTAATTTACTTTACTTTATGATGCCACAATATGTAAGGATGTGGGATTTGCTAAACTATTTAAAGATGATGTTATTATGCTCATTGCTATGCATGATATGCCATTCCAACTGAACCCAACTTACTTTTTGATTCTTTACTTTAGTGCACATAAATAAATACATCTGGACTGAATAAATGATGTACTAGAAGAAATTTCCTTCATTATGACTATAGGTATCCTCCTTCATGCAAACGACGGAATAATAATGCAAATATGTTGAATAGGAAAATGTAAAATTTGAAGGATTTGAACTTGGGCCATAGCTATCCTAGACAAGACAAGTGTAACTTCGGAATTCAACTGCAGGCTCAAAGGCTCGGTAGGATCTGTTATGACAGAGCATGACACGAGGGTAGTTTGCATAAGCTGCAATACGTATTGAATACATGAACTCATTAAAAGGCAAATTTCCAATTTCAAATTTCAATAGAAAGTACGGGATGAGACGATGCATTGTTTATGCTTGTCTTCACTTCTAAAACTTTACAACAAATAAAACCGAGTTCCCAGGCCTTGCGATGAACTATATGAACAGCTTAGCCGAAGAAAACCTAGCTTTTCTTCAAAGATGAATCCTATACGAAATGCTATCATTAATTATTAACCCTATGACGACGAGACATAAAACAACATTGAACTGATTATGCTTGAACCTGCTGAATGCATTAATTAAAGAGTGTCGTCAAATCAACTTCTAGCATGGAAGAACTAACCTCGTGGAAGAAGGAATAATTCAAAAACTTGTTCTATACTCACAGTTTTCCTGTTTTCCTAGAGCTTATTAAGAAAGCGTTGCCGTGAGATTATCAGGCCATTATGCACCATTGCATTTTCGTTTCCTCATTATTGTTTAAATAGGAAGGGATTTACGGTTCCCTCACGCATTTTCATGACGAAAGGCAAAAGGAACAATTGATTACTCAATTAATTATAGGCGTCTCAAAGCGACTGCTTCGTTGAAAGATAGTAAAGAACTATAGAACCTAATCCTACGTTTCATTTTGCCCTTCCATTATTCTTGGCTGGTCATGTATCTATGTTAAAAAATAGAACTAGAACCCTCTGCTCCCAAGATTCTCTATTGCATGAAACCACAATAATCTTCTGCCTGGAAAAGAGTGATACCAACCCAACTTATGAGAAGATCAGAAAAGGTACTAATGTGCTAATTGTAGTGAAATTACTAGCGTCAACAACATTTAAAAACTGAGACAAGGATGTGAAACATAGACCTTGGTTTTCCTTCATGCTGACACAACTAATTAAGAAGCACAGGTGTAAATGTAACAGCGTTGAGCAATCTCGTTCCCCTTTCAATTTTTCCTCATTCATAAGGTCAGTTTAGTGAGAGGGTCTTCTTTCAGTATTTGACTATCTGAGTACAACGAAATGTCAGTTCATGAAATTCATACGCGTCATCGTGTAGGAGGATTATGATAAGAAGGGTACACATTATGTAACCAAAATCGTTAATCTATCAAAACTTCTCATCACATCAGAAGCGACCTTGTATATAAATTTTCAATCATTTAAAGTGACATTTTATGCCCTTTCATTATCAAGAAGAAGGAGAACTTGGTCCCTTGCACTCGATTAGTGTCGGAATGACAACACGCAGGAAACCACGATAAAACAGACTCGACCAAAAAAAACCATGAAACGGGGAAGTGGAAGAATGAATTGCGGCTTGAACCGAAGAAAGCAAACACGTGACAAAACTCAAATCTGTATTCTCTTTTTACAAACACAAAAACAGTTGTATGAACGAGTAAAAGTCGAGCCGAGTTTACTTTTTTTTGTAACTCAGAAAAAAAAACAACATGATCGAGATTGGCTTTGATGACAGTTTGTCTATATACTTGCTGCAGCATGTCAAATGCCTGAGGAAGAAAGTAAGACACGGGAGAAATGATGAATGAAAAAGTTAATCGTTACCTTGATCTTCTAGTTGTAGGATCCTTCATCACCATTACTTCCGCAATCTCTCCAAACTTGCTGAAATACTCCCTTAAGCTCTCTATACTCAAAACCACACCAAAAAATAATGCAACAATGAAATTTAACTCACACATCATTACATTTCCTCACTCAATCACACACGCACATATCGCATAGGTATTTATTATTTGCTGATCATTGACACTTGTCATTTATTTTCATCCATTCGTCGTGCTTCTTCTTTTATATAATTATTATTATATTTGTATATTCCTTTGGACATTCAAAAGTAGGAATCCCACACTGCTGAAACTGGAGTATGTCAGGACACAGCACATTTATAGTTAAAAAGAAGACAAAGACTACACTCACTCAAAAGTCAAAAGTATGAGTGTCATTCATTTGGCGAATGTGTCAAAAGTCTTGTCATGTAAAAATTGTTCCAATTTTGAAGACAGACCAAAAAAAAACAGTATATGTTTTTGTGTAAGAAAGCACTTTACTTTTATTTATTTTTTCAAATATATATCCTTAACGATATTTATCTACTTGACCTATGTACTTATATTATTCATTCAGTATTTAAATATTGTGTGAAAAAAGGAATAAAAAAAATCACAAAAAAAGAGTATAAAACTGGGTTGTAAAATGTTTAATTTTTGAACGCATCACACATTTCCTCCTTGCTTTTGTACCATTTAATTACCGGACTCACTGGACCATGATGATGACATGAAACGTACGCGCGATGACACACACACGTCCATATGATGATGAAGGTGATAATTATATATTCCGGAAGGAAGTTGAGGAACTCTCGGGGGGTTTATTATTATTTATTATTTTATATTTTATTGTTATGGCATTCATTATTAGAACCTTTCATCTCATTTTCCATCGAACTTACCAGGACTAGTTTGCCAGCTCAGACCACCGATGAACATTTTCCTGTATTCAAATAAATAAAAAAACTCGTTTAAATTCCATGTGATTCTCAAATTCATCAATGAAATGAAAGTAAAATGAAATAAATGAATGTGAAATGAGAAAATGGATCGAATCCAGAAGAAGAAGACGAGAGAGTTGAGGAAGAGAGAGAGAGAGAGAGGGATCGAGTAGGGTTGTGTGTGTGCACATTGCAAATTGCATGACTTGCATCACATCAAAAAATGAGAGTTGTTGTTGTTGAAACAAAGTGTGCTCTGTGTGTGATGGGATGGGATGATATAATGTATGAAAAAGATGATGTTTGGGTTCGTATGAAAAATAATGTCAAGTTACCCTGGATCGTTGGGAACCTCGGCTTGTATTGCTCCATCCGCAGAGTTGTCCATCTTCACCACAAAGTCCAAGTCTTCACTCATGTCAAAAGTGTTCAAAAAATAATGGGTAGTAATGATGGAAGCTTTTTTGGGGGTTGGCGGCTAAGAGCAATTAATTAATACAAAAGTCCCTTCCTTGTCACACTTTTCTACAAATGCGTAAAGACTGTTCAGAAGAACGCGTGATTGTGTGTGGATGTGTGTATGTGTGTGCAGGAAGTGAGAGAAATGAAAATGAGAGAAAAGTGCAAACGAGAGATGATAAGTAAAGTTTGTAACGACAAGAGCGAGAAGAGCACACTACGTTTGAGACGGAAGTAAATGTGGAAGTAAATGTATTTTATGTATACACATAAACTGGACACTACGAAGAGCACCCTAACAAAACTGCACACTGTCACTACACACTCCTTCAAACTACAAAGAGCTACTGAGCTCGGTTCCCGGCCATTTTGGCCCAGAAGCTCCTCCTCTACCTTCCCACCTCATCTCCTCATCCCCGACACCACGACGGAGCAGCGACCAGACCAAAAAGCCCACGACCAACTCAGGAACAACGCACGAAACATAAGAGAACGAACGAACGAACGACCGTGTGCACAGAACAGCCAGCCAAAGAGAGGGAGAGAGACCTGAGAGAACATTATCTTCTTCACCTCGCCTATGGTGGTATTCCTTAAAAACCCCAACAACGTCATTGGTGATGATGATGATGATGACTTTTATGCAAATGCCTCAAAAAAATGTAAAGTGAAAATGGTGAGGATTTTACATAATATTTGTCCACTTTTGTATTTATGTTTATTTTTTACCCATGAGGAGAGTTACCAAAAAAAGAGAACAATACATATGACAACGAAATGTTGCTATTTATATAATGCCTATTTTGTTGGCGACGTCCAGGGCGTCAAAGTCAGGGGCGAGGCGGACGTAGGCCTTCTTCTTCCCATCAGGTCTAACTAAAGTGTTCACTTTTGCTACTTCTACCTCATACAACTTTTTCACTGCAGCCTTGATGTGAAACTTATTGGACTTTAGGTGGACGATGAAGACGAGGGTGTTGTTGTCTTCAATCTTTTTCATCGCAGCCTCCGTCGTCAGGGGGTATTGAATCACGCTGTACGCATCCATTCGACACCTCTTAGGAGCAGACTTCCTTGGGAACTTGGGATTCCTTGGGGGCCGGAATGTTCGTGGCCGTCTAAATTGGACAGTGGTGCGGATCTTCCTCACCCTCTTCCTCTCCCCCTCTGGGGCCTTGATCACCTACAAAACACAGACACACAAGAGTTAGTACAGAATGTGAGGGCATCCAACAAATGTGGATGGATTTGCTATTATTATTGTTATGACAACCTACCTTCTTCTGAACCTTAAGAGCCTTGTTGATGGCCAACTGCCTCTTCCTCTGCTTCATGATTTGCCTCTTTTGCATCGGTGTCAGATTTTGCTTGGGCTTTTTCACCTTGGGTTTCTTCTCCTTCTTGACAGGATTTGGGGCCTTCTGGGTCGCGGCCTTCTCCTTCTTTGGTGCAGCCGTCTTTGCGGCCGCGGTCTTGGCATCAGGCTTCTTGGGAGCCATGACTTCTTATCAGTCGAGGGTCACAGAGACAAAGTCCACGTCCTCCTAAAAGTCAACACAAAAAAAGAAATAAAATAAATCCTCGTGTGTAAATCACCTTTTCTTTCAATGACCCCAGGTCGCATGGGCAACCCACACTCCCCCCTCCTTCAAAAGTAGTGTCTTACCTTTCTTCCAAATGAAAATGAAGACAATTAATTAATTAAAAACTGTGACAATGTCGTGTGGCGGACACCCGGTGCTGTGTGAATGCTGTGTGAGTGGAGCAGACGAGTGAGTGAGTGGATGGAGAAAACAGGAGCATGAGGCCACTTTGAAGGAAGGTGGCAAAATCACGTGGGCTGCCCAGTCTCCCTCTGCCCCAACTCTCCTCTCCTTCTCATCGTCGTGGTGGTGGTGTCTCTTTGTCTCTTTGCATGAAATAAACACTCACTCCTCTGCTCATTCATTCATTCATTTCTCTGACTTTCCTTGAACAAATGCGAATTCCTAAGGTCGATTCTTTATTCTCAAACGTAGTAAGGCTTTATGTCACTCTTCTGTCTCGTGCTAATAACAACAAACAAGCAACAGGCATAAAACCAATTGAATGAATTTCACAAAAGTGCGTGTAGAGATACGCACTCTATAGCGAATGAGGTGAATTTCCATTTGAATTGGAGGAACAGACAATGACATTCTCTAAAAGTACATGTGCATTTTATTAATTATATGGAATAAAAAAGAGATGACAATGGGGGATGCGTATGTGTTTTAGAGAATATATAGCTTGGGTCTCTAGATTTATTGACAAGCTGAAGGTAGTTTGTCCTGGTCTATTCTTTGTGCGATCCTGATATAAAAAGATGACAGACGGGGGCCATGAGATTGGTTTGGAGGGTTAAGGTCCAAGAAAAGGATGTGACATTAGTACCTGGCAGAGGGTGGAAGCTTCAACGTGCTTTGTTGTTTTAGTCTCGGAAAAAAATATTCAATTTATTAAAGTCTGGAAAGATGAAGATCACTTTGTACAAAACTAAGCTGGTCACTGGACTTCTTTTCTTTGTTTCTCTTTATTCCTCATCTTCAGGAGAGTTGGAGGATCCTAGTCTCTACCCCATAATTATAAACGAGGAGGCTGACAAAGCCGTTGTAATTGTCCTCCAAGGGAATGATGGGTGTCACATCGTGCAGGACGTTAGGTATGTCCTCATGCTCCCTTCCGAGTGTCATTTGTTTCATCAATTAATTGGTATCATTTTGGTAGCGTGATTAAGAGAATTGTCTCCACAAGAGAAGAGCCTCACGTGTATGAAGCTGACGATAAGACTGTGGATGACCTAATCAACCTCTGTGGACAGTATCAATCTGATCAGATTAACGCCTCCCAATTTGTTGTGGGGCTACAGCAAAAATCAATCCTCATATTCCCAGGTGTAATATAGCTTTCAAGTATACAACTTAACACTTAAGTTGTAAAATTAGGGACACATTTCTGTGGGGCTGGGAACAATGCAGCCAATTACTCCGACTTGGGATACTATGAGGAAACGGATAAATGCTGCAGAGAGCATGGTATTAAAACGCTTTTCAAAAGTATGGATGAAAGTGTAAACCATTGGGGCTTTGGTTTTAGATATGTGCACCAACTTTGTTGAAGGGTGGAGTTGCCACGCCAATTTAACTGAATTATGCAATCCATCACCTTTTACAAGGTTATTTTTCAAATCATTTAAGGTGATGACTTGACAGTGTTCATATTCGTATGTAGGTCTCATTGCTCTTGTGACTACCAGTTTCGGGAATGTCTGCAGAAGTCAAACGACACTGCAAGCTACCACATTGGAGTGCTGTTTTTCCCACTGTTTGGACTC
>JAQIWU010002335.1:0-12500 GCA_034696445.1 Isotomiella minor
CTCCTCTCCAAAACACTCAAGAACATTGTGTAGAAATGTATATAATATTTCATTATATTACATCCAGATCGTCGAAGCCCTGCAATTTCTTCATTACTCTGGCCGAATTATTCATCGGAACATTACCCCTTCAAACATCCTCGTGACTAAACGTGGGACTTGGAAACTCGCCGGGTTGGAATTTATCGGTATGGACTTTCCATCCTTCCACTTTCACTCTCTCCCTCTTTTTTATTAATACTTTTTACTCTACTTTCTCCGTGAACAAAAAGGGTTGGAAACATTTTAGTACATAAGTACAGCAGCAGAAGCAGCATGCCAACTTCATCTTATGGTTCCTCCGCTCTTTCTTTCCTTCACTCGATCATTCATTCATACATTCAGCTCGAATTAATTCCATGACTTGACTTGACTTTCCCCTTGGCCGTTTTTCGACTGCCCCTCTTCTTCATTCTAAATTTAATTCAGCTTGTTTCACAACATATTACATATTAAACATAACTCAACTCAAGCCACAACAAAATCCTCTCCTTCTCTCGTCTTCCCATGATAACTTTCTCCCTCCTGCAGAGAAACATGATAAATAAATATTTGTAAACCTTATGTTGTATGTGGAGACTTATAAAATCTCCATTCACATAGCCCACTTCAAATAAACAAGGCACTCTCACTTCTCTTCTCGGTAGGTTTTTGGAGTGGAAAGGGGTATAAATAACTCACATGTAAAGAAAGGAGAGAAAGGAATGGTCAACAAAATTCCGACCAACGAACTAAACTTAAGCTTTTTGGTCATACACATTCATCGTGCTTTCACCACGTTTTTAAACCACTTTTGTTTGTGCTTGTGCAGCAATTCTGCCCTCAAGTCAATTCTCAATTAACAGAAATAAATATAAAATAAAATATAATCTCCATACTTCAAATGATTATAATTGAGATGTTAGATAAAGTTTTAATGATGATGATTTTCCTTTGATGAATTGTATAGACAGAGCAAATGAAAAGGATGGGATGGAAGGGGTGTCTGTGATTGCGTGGACGAGTAAAATCCCTAAAATGGCACAACCGGATTTGGACTACACAGGTATTAAATACTGAGTTATTTTATTTTAGATATTAATTGGCTTAAAACTCGAAATTGAGAATGAGGCTGGATGAGAATAGATATTTTGCGATTACATAACCCTAAAGAATGTATTCATCTATCAAACCAACTTACATCTATCTATAGACTAGAAAATGAAATAAATGAAATGAAATGGAGAGCATTCAACTGTAGAAATTGAGACGGACAAGAAACAACATCCATTGGTAATAATGATCAAGCAACAATAGATCTTACAAAACAAAACTATTTTAGGAAAGATACAAGACATTACGCAGCATAGCACAAAACGCTTTGAGGATTGTGGTAATTTGGCCACTTTTTTGTCGATTCTTCCTTTTCTTCCGCATGCCGGAACCCAATACACATTTCTTTTTCAATCCTCTGGGGAACCTGAGACAACATCAGTCCCCCAAATAGTATCAAAAAATAAGACATGGTGAAAGGGAACGTAGACTAATGTAAATTGATCCTTTTGCAGTGACAAAAAAACAGGAAGATATATTTTCGACCCAATTCTAAAAACCAAACCAATTACCCACTACAACAGAGAAAAGAAAAGTCTAACGTTTCTCTTCGACAATTGCATCAGGTGAAAGTCGTGAACAATTTCTGACGTATAAAATAACAAAAGTCTTCATTTCACGCCCACGTTCAAAAAAGTATACACCAAAATCCTTGGGTAGAAAGAAACCCACGCAAAAAAATAAAAATAAATTGACGTATGTGCAAAAAAAGTAAAGTTTAATTTGACATGCATAAAATTATACCTTTTATCTTTTTCACAGCTCCAGAGGTTCAACAAACATCCATGTGTTCCATCATGTCGGACATGTTTAGTCTAGGGATGGTGGTGACCGCAATTTTCAATAATGGAAAACCCCTGATTCAATCAAATCACTCAAATTCACAGTACCTCAAACAAATCGAAATGGTGAGTGCATTTATGTGCCCAGAATTGAGTTTCTCTGATGTGAATCTTGTTATGGTGGAAACAATAATCAAGTCTTCATCTTCTCTCTTGATGTTGTATGATTGAGTGACTTGCTTTCTCTTTTATAGTTGGACCAGAGCGTTCAAGACTTTCTTCCCAAGGTCCCTCCAGGCTTGCATGAAGCCTTGGCAAGGTTGTTGTGCCGAGAGCCGAGACAAAGGCCGACGAGTCAACTTGTGGCTCTCATCAAGTATTTTGCTGATCCTGCAGTCGCAACCCTGCAGTACCTTGATGTGATTTCTATGAAAGTAAGTATCCAAGAGAGAGAGAGAAAGTTGGTGGATGTGTGTAGGAGGAAATTAAATTGTGAGCGATGATGTGATCTAATTTTCAGTAGACAAAATACATCATAAATTTTCCTTATTTCATTTCCTTTCCTTTGCTGTCGTACTCCTACACTACTTAGCCTTTTCTTTTGTCTTTTTACTCTTTTCTGATGACAAAGGCTAATGAATAAATGGTGGAAAAAGTGGAGCCAGGAGGCAATTATATGCTAAATGTCCTTCATTTAATTTAATTAGTCTGTTTATGACAAATAATCAGTCTATTTTTACTAATTTCTAATTAATTCTTACTTTTCTTATGTAGGACCCTTCACAAAAAGCTCACTTTTACCGACACCAGTTGAGAGACGTCCTTCCCTACATCCCAAAGGTGAGATAGTTTTGCACCTTTCACTCGAATAATTAAGAAAAATCTCTGCGTCATACACATCACATAAATGATGACACATTTCACTTTTTCTTGAGCATAATAAATTGCATTTCTTGGAAGGATTAAAATAGATGTAGATGTGGGAGAAGAGATGGTATGTGCTAAAGTAAAAGTGCCCAAGTGCAGAAAGGGATGGAATGAGAGAAAGTGAAAATAATGCAAGTGAAGCTTGTTTCGGACAGGTTGGTTGGTTGGTCGAGAGTCAAGT
The DNA here is from genome assembly GCA_034696445.1 of Isotomiella minor. NCBI lineage: Eukaryota > Metazoa > Arthropoda > Collembola > Entomobryomorpha > Isotomidae > Isotomiella > Isotomiella minor. The sequence goes on from JAQIWU010002335.1 coordinate 3,022, forward strand.
ACCAAGTCAAAAGGAGATGGGTTTCATATCATCATCATCATATAATATTAAATATGGCCATATCTCATTCTAAAAAAGTGCTGAATATGTAAGAAAGAAGAAGAAGGAATGAGATGAGATGATGATATGGCCAACAAACGAAACGAGGATGATGCTATGGTGAATGGACACAAAATTCATATAAGTTTCTACTCTCTGGCTCGCATTCTGCATCTCTTCTCTAGCTTGCTTTCTCCCACTTTTCATTTTATAAATCTCATTCATTCAAGAATATGTGTACCTCTAAAATGCCAAGAAGACCTTCTCTCCTGTTCACTCACACGAATCCACATCCCAAAACCAAACCAAACACGTTTCCATAGAAAAGGAAAGACGCTGTGAAAGTAGTCCCCTTGCTTTTCCTCCTTCTTCTTACTCTGGAAATAACGATGATCATTTAGATTTAGCCAGGGTTGTTTTTCTTGCTTTCTGCATCTCACTGCAAAGTTTTAGACTTGACGAGGATGCCTTAGGAATACTGAGCAAAGGGAAATGTAATGTTCTTGACGAAATCCTCAATGGACTGAACGTGACATGACGACGACGAGGGAGGATGGTGATGTTATGTGATGTGATGGAGCAATGAAAACCATTTATTTTTATTGGACCTCCTCTCCTTTCTCCATTGTTCTAATTCCACATTCCCCAACAAACACTCTCCTCTAGTCTGTTTTATGAATGGAAGGAAGAAGAAGTGAAATATATATAAAAATCCACAGAAAATAAAAGAACAACAACAACACTTACTTTGATAATAATAATCATTTCATGACATGGTCGTAAACACCCCATTTTGGCAGATCTGAAAATAGGTACTTGTTGCTTCTTCCCTTTCCTTCACTATAGCAAAGCTCCGGATCCATTAATTTTAATGAAACAATAGAAGGAAATATAATGAGGAAACGTCATAAGAAAGTGTGCTAAAAGTGCTAAAAATAGATATTATATTCCTCTTCGTTATGTTATGACAGATTTTTTCAAGTGAAAGTCTGCAGGAAAACAAAAGAGAGAGTGAGAGAGAGAGGGCCCTGTCGGCTTAAAAAAGTATTATTTTTGGCCGGGCAAAGCACTGACTTTCACTTCACTCAGCACTCAGGGACCTCGTGCACACATAGCAAGCCCTGGGGCAGGATGAGAATGTATGTAGAATAGAGAGAGAGAATGCCATTTAGTATTCATCAAAGAGAAAGTGCACTTTCCCTTGGTGAAAGTGAAACAATAATCAGAGAAGAAGACCCTCCTTTCAAACCCATCAAATTATCATTCTCCCTTGACTGACAGTGTAATTATTTCCCATTAAACGTAAATTCCCAGGAAGGAAGCAGAGGGTCTTCATAAGCTTCGACATATTGAAGCAAATTATTTCTGTTCTAATTATCCTGTGTGTGTCTCTCTCTTTCTTATGTAGCAAATTGTATTTCGACACGTCTGGCCAACCTTGATCTCGGAAATGAAGACTCAAGAAGTTCTGGCAGCTGCTCTCCAGCCAATATTCAGTGTGATTAGTGAAAGTACCCCAGAGGAGTTTCAAAACATCATACTTCCTTCTTTCAAGTAAGTTTTTCCAACCTAAACCACAGTTCTCTGGGATCAGACAGAGAGGATCCATAGGGAAAGGAAGGAAGGAGGATGAGGGAAAATGAGGCTAACTTTGTGCATGAGTTGACTGAGGATGAGGATGAGAGATTATTAGCTCTCTCTCTCTCTTCCTTCACAAAGTGAGATTAAAGAGAAAAGAACTTTGCTTTCACTCGAGTCTTGCTGCTGCTGTTATTTGCTGAATTGAAATGAGGTTCTTTCATTCTTCCATAGCAATGCTATACGCTACGGTGGTGGTGAAAGTGACATTTCTTCTCTTGATGTTTTTTTTGTTAATTAATTTAGGCAGGTTTTTTCCTCACCAAAGACGATTCAAGCGTCTGTGACGCTCCTGGAAAATCTTCACATCATCCTGGAAAAGAATATCCAACCAGACCTGTTGAGCGAGGAGATTCTTCCCATGCTGCAAAACGCTTTTGAGTCTACGACCATTCAAGTGCAAGTGAGTGTCTTTGTTTGAGAGGCTTTGTTTTAATTTTTGATAATATCCGTCCGTTGGTCTGTTGAATGAACTAATAAGAGAGTGGTATTATGGAGTATTTTATCCTACTTTGAAACCAAACGGGGCACTTTGAGAAAACTTGTCTCTAATAACCTTTAACTAATCTTATTTTTAGTGTGCATCCCTAAAATGCGCCTCCCTCATTGCTGACTACCTGGATGAAGGCTTCACACGGAAAATCATCCTCCCAAAGACGAAATTTTTCTATGAAAAGTACTCGAGCGACATCAAAGTTGTTCACAATATCCTAATGTGCTTAGAGAAAATAATCCCTAAACTAGAGAGATCTACAATTATTGAAGACGTGCTTCCTATTCTCTGTGAAAATGCCAAGTCTCAAGATCCTGATATTATTTTTAAAGTAGTTCGTAAGTACTTTCTCTCTTCAACTTTGTCAAAAGCTTTGTTACAAACGTTGCTTTCTCTGTTGTACAGACATAATTCGCCTCATGCTCAGTGACAACAAAAAGTACGGGCTTAGCGTCAACCTGATGGTAAGACTCTTGAATCTTGAAAGAGTCTAGATTTTGTAAACAGCTTTCTCTCTTTTTGTCCATAGGCTACAAGAGTCATGCCAAGTCTACTCCCACAAACTGTGAATCCTCGACTGCACCTGGAACAATTTTGTGCCCTCCTTGAGGTACTTCAGGAAATGTTGGAGCATATTGACAGGTACTAATTTATTCATTCATTCTCATTCATTTCAAAGTCAGGAGTCTCCTTGTCTCTCTTTCTTTACATAGAAATCAAAGGAATAAATTAAAACTGGATCACCTTGCCCCGACCCACATCACTTTAGGACAAGTCCAAAAGGACTACTCCTACTCCAACCACAAAGGTTTGAGACATCAAAGGTCCTCTGACAATATGAGCAGCATTGGCCCATACTCCACCCCACCCCCTTCCATGTTCATTCCAAATGTCCACATTGAGGCTGCTGCTACGCTCAATGTGGGAGGACCCTCGTTCCCTTGTCAACAGAGGAAGACGAGTTCCGCAGAGGACATGATGATGAGGAAGAATTCTGCAGGTAAAATTTTATAGTGGAAACGTATTTAAGGCTGAAACTTTTTTCTTTCCTTTCAGAACTATATGGTGATGGGACAAATTTCTTGAGAGTCCAAGGAGGTCAGTATCCTGTGAGAAGACTTTCAGATAATACGCTAATTGGTCCAAAGATAAGGCTTGCGCCCAGCTCTGCATTGTCCAGTCCGGGAGATCAGGTAAGGAAAAAGAAAGACTAAAAAAAGGCTTTTATAGTACGTATATACTACTTTATGTTCGGATATAGTCCTTTCCTGTTCGAAGACATTCCAGCATTGGTCCAGAACGGAAGAACTCTAACTGTAGTATGAACCTGTCTCCACCCATGGTATCTACACTTTTCTTGTCTAAGACATTGAATTTCTAACTATCTATGCTCATATGTCCCACAGCTTACGAGGAACATTGTAGGAGGCTCCATGCCCAACACGACTGGAGGGGGAGGAGGAGGAGGAGGAGGCAGCGGGGGTGGAGGCATGCCTTTCTCCCTTTCGGGAAGTATGACGAGCCTCAAGTCTAGACGACCCTCGATGCTCTCTACATCCACAACATCGATGCATGGGCATGGGCACAGCAGCCCCCATCACCACAATCAAGCCAATGCCTCTGGAATCCTGCAGCAGTTGGGGTCGGGGGTTGTGAGCTTGTAAGTCATTTGTAATACCTAGTCTACCTAAATTCTAAAGCTCTTTTTACTACGTAGCGCAAACTCTTTGGTGGATCGAAACAAGACATCGTGATCTTTAAGTGTCCAGCTCCCTCGAGCAGGACGTACTTATCAACCGCAGCGTCACGCGTCCATCTTCCAAATGCAGTAGTGTTGTGATAACACCCCCATTATGATGTCATTCACTGATCGGAACTTATGTACCTTTCACTTCTAACTGCAAGGCAGGAACTCTAAGCTTATATCATCATCACATTTCATCATACATAAATCAATATAAAATAGTCATATCTCACGTATCATCCTATATCCTGTCTTATCTATCATGTGTTCGTTCAACTCTCTACGCTTTCTCCCATCCTTCCTTCCTGTGACTCTATCATATCTAAATCTGCTCTACTATGGAAGAGCTTTATGGCGTAACCGTAACTAAGGTTTTTTAGGTCTACACTACTACATACAAAAGATATCTATACTTCATGACGAGAAATTATTGATGAGCTGGTTTCAACACTGCATGTTTACCTAATTAAGACTAGATTATTATCAAATTAATCATTCAAAGCAGGACTTACTAAAAGTTAAGTTAACTAAACAGACAACGAGAGAGAATTAAAAAAGAGATAATAAAGAAATCTTCATGTGACGGGAAACCACGCTTGAATAATTCATTATTGATTGATCGATGATGGGGGTTATTATTAACGTAGTTTCTGTATTTATTCTTCCTCTTCTTACCGTGTGTGTAGTGTATACGTCGTTCTTCAGTACAATAATATAGATGTATGTATGTATAATAGTAGATACATTATATAGACAGTTACGTACGTTTACGTTACTTACGTTAGCGTTGCTTGCTTAAAATTTAAAAAAAATCCCTTAATTATTAGGATGCTCAGGACAAGAGCGATTGACTTGAAACCACTTATCAATACATTGCTTATGATAAATACAAAGGCAAGGAAGTCGTGCGATGATTTGACCAGCTTCCATTTCCTCGAGACAGATCACACCTATGGATATGGAAAACCAAAAATATTATTAATTATGTTCTCATAATATTCACTCGTGAAATGAATTACTTACATTCTTCATCTTTAGCTTCAATTAGCATATCCTCTGCAATTCAATCAAACCATGGATTAATTAATGCTTTATGCAAATGCAAGTGCAGGATTTGAGAGAGGCGTTACCGTTGTAATTTATCCTAGGTCGCGTTAAACACATGACAAGGTGCACCTCTATATCGTCAGGCAGTAGAGTTTTATTACATATTGGACATCGTATTCCTACAGTAAAAGACATTCAATTAGATTAACAAATTGGGTATAAGTTGCAATAATTTTTCCAATATACCTGAAACAGGCCAAAACCCAGAAGCAAAAGAATTTATCCTCCCACTCAGTTCTAGTATCCCGGACGAGGAAGAATGACTCGGCATCGCGGATGAGGAATATGACCGTCCCCTCGGAACCCTCCCTCCACCACCCCCTTCACCTGGAAACCAAAAACAAAGATAAGGTAATAATTGACAGACAAGCTAAGCTTCACTTTCGTTGCTATGGCATACCATTTGACGAGAAGGGATTAGACGACCCTCGAGACAAGGGCGTCCCGGTAACCGTCATACTTGTTCCTCCGGAACCATTATGATTGTGATGTTGATGATGAGCAGTTCCCTCTGAGGTGGAGAAAGTCCTTGGTCGTGCTTCCGTACTTGTTTTGGCTCCCATCTTTTTGAATCTTCTTTTGCAATTTGTATAGCAACTCTTTTAATTCTTAATTATTAGCTGCACTTTTTTGACTACACCAAATTCGATGCTATTGTAATTGACTTTAAGTTATTTTTGACTAAAAATCCTCTGTCCTCCTGACTTTCACTTTCTGCAAAATTGTACTTTTCTTCTAGTCGCAATTGTCTCAACCTTTTTACTTCTTCTTTTTTGGCAACTTCTGTACAGGTAACAACAACATACGCACACGTTAATTATGGTTTTTTTTTAACGCGTCGCGTCCTTGAGTTTCTTTTCCTCCACACACTAAAATAACAATCGTGTATACGTGCTTTACTTAGGTAATTCCGTAATTTGTCGTAATCGTATTATAATAATGCACATGTCACCCAATAATAAGCACCAAGTCAATAACAATAAAAGCCATTCTCTCTCCTCTTCTCTCTGAATGAAAAACTACTTAATTGATTGATTGATTATAATGCCGTATAAAAACACATTCACATACATCAATTCAATTCAATTTGCTAAATTGAATGATGATAATGATAATGTGATGATTTCTGTAGCACTATAAGCAGTTAGCAGTGTTTATTAAAGATGATTGTCGTCGTCCTCCAGCAGTAGAGTTCCAGTTCCTTCCTTCTTCTTCTTCAGGCTTAATTAATTACAAATGGCTTAAATTCTTTTCTTATGACACAAGGATTAGCTTTTTCTTATATTTCTTCGATGGCGTGATGATGATGATGAGATGATTCGATATGGCAGAGTATTTATAAAACAGTTAAGTAAGTTAAGTTGTTATTTACACACACGATTAAAAGTGAGTGACTTTGACTTTGGGGTCTTGTTTCTTTCTTTTTCTTGAGAGGGGTTTACTTTACTTATTTCTTCATTAGGATTATGACAAATCGATAAATTCCAATTCCATGCATGTGATGCATGTCATGTTGGTTGGGCATTGTCTTCTTCTTCCCCACGACACAGAGTAGAGTCACATACACCAAAGTCCAGCAGTATCCTTATGACCAATTCCTTTCTCTCTTCTCTAGTCGATATAACGATTTGGTTTTGACTTTGGTGTCGTTTGACTTTGCTTTGCTTTAGGCTTGGTTTGTTTATTGTTTTCTTGGGTAACGAACTATTGGAACTCTGGAACTGTTGTTTGTTTTATCAAATTATCATCATTATTATTATCTGCCTGCCTTCTATTTGGTGGTCATGGCCTGGTCGTTCGTTCGTTCGTGAGTGGTGACAGCGTGACGACAGGACAGTTTTCAATGATTCAATAACAACCAACTGCAAGTACAGAAAAAGCAACATTAACTCAATGTTATGCGACTTGAACCAAACCAAACCAAACCAATTCAATTTTCGGTTAAACGAAGATAGTGCAATGGCACTATAAAAGTAAAGTTAGCATAGCGCATTCACTCACCCGTCGTCGTCGTCAATGTTTTACTTATGTTATGTTTCTGCGTCGAATCCAGATCCCAGAGAGAGCTCTCTGGGCTTGTGTTGTTTGTGGCTAAATCCCTAATCCCACCATCGGTGATGATGAGCGTAGTTGTGGTGACGGTGACGACGTGATGTCATCATTATTTACTTTACTTTGCTCCTCTATCATCCACCCCAGATGTCAGATGGTCACGATGATAGAAGGTTAAGTTTTCCAGAGGCTCCAGCAGAAAGAAAGTTAGACACTTGACGATGACACCTTTCTGACCTTTCTTCGTCACAGTAATGAAGTGACTGATTCTTCTTTACCTAACAAATCAAGTTAATTACCTCTCACACGGCACTAAAATTGATGAGAGGCAGGAGATGAAGGTCTTGACTTCAACAAAGGAAACAATAAAAACCACCGACTTTAGTCACGTCACACGGTATAAAACAACAATTTTCCCACACGATACCTCTTCTTCTTCTTCTGCGTCACTTAATTAGTAAAATATTTATTAATATTTTTTTGTCCAGGAGGAAGGTGGTTTTTTGTTCTTCATTTCTTCTTCCCATGCGACTCAGAGTCAGAGCTGATTTAGCTGCATGTTGTTGTTTCTGCTGGCACACACACCGTCACGAGTTCTTGCTTCTCTTCTGGTTTTTACTTTTAGCAGGTTGATTTGGATTGAATTGGATTTTGGGTTGTGCAAAAGCAACAAGAAGAAGAGTGATATAAAAATGTGTGTGTGTGTGGTATATGTCAGAGGTGGTCTCTTTAAAAACCTCCATAAGGCTTTATTATAGCCCTTCTCTCTTGCATGCAATATCAATTCCTTTTTTGTTCATTTCTTTCATTTCATTTTGTATCACGTCAAATCAAATCAAACTTGAATCATTTTTTCTTCTTTTCTTTCAATTTCATCCAAAATTATACAATCAATCTGCGGATGAAGTGAAGAGCTGTCTCACTTTCCCCCCATGCAAAAAAGTTAATGGACCCATGCATTTCATTTTGGATAGACTAGACTAGACAGAGGTATTGAAGAAATGCAGTTTTTAAGCCATAAAACAAAAGTCTAGGTGAAATTGTCAATTAACCGAGCAATAATAGTCATAAATTATCTATTCATCCATAATTCATGCTGCCCAGAAAAATTTGGTAAAGTCAAGAAACTATGAACTGATGCAATGCATGGGTTATTTCATATTCCACACCGTTCAATTTCAATAGCTTTATATTTTAAGGACACTACTGGACAGACTGTGTCCCTGCCCTTTTGAAGGTTAGAATGTCTAGCAGGTCTTTTGGAGACATTGACATTGGCATTTACCTGACATTCCTTTTCAAAAAGGGAAAGGGACTCTTTCTTCTTCCATGAGAAGTTTTACCTTGAGCCTTTCATTCCAGAATAAGAGAAGGCATATATAAATCAAATCTACAGATTGCCCTTTGTGTCATTCATTTATAAAATCCCATTGTATTGTGGTCGAGGAGGAGTGTGAACTTCAATTTCAATTCAATTCAATTAACTTCAATAAAATGAAGAAGCTCAGAAGCTATTTTCATTTTCAAACCTAAATAAATCCCATATCATCATCATCCTCGGATCGGGGAACGAAAGATGATGCTGGGACACAAGTTTTATAGGTACGTCTTTGTGTGTCCTAATATAAAAAGTAAAGAGTTACACACAAAGGATATAGGCATTATATTATAAGAAGAGAGTCTGTCCACATCGCACGCCCTCTCTCTCTCTCGCAAAAGACATGTGCATTGCACTTCCACTTCTCTCGAGTCTTTCTTCAAGAGAAGGACGAGCCTATATCACTTTTTTTGTATGGATGTGGATGTGAGTGAGTGAATGCTTTTAAAACCAGTCTTTTTTAAACACCTTTCATCTCATCTCTCTTCAAAGAAAGACAACAAAGTTTTTAGATTTGAATATTTTTTTAAAGGACTGACGACATATAAAAAGTGCAAAGTTAATTACTTGACTTGAGGTTGTGAATGTAAGGAAGAAGAAGAAGTGAATCTGTAAAGAAAAAATAGTTCAAAGTTTATTATTAAATTGTGGGTTTTCAGTTTTGTTTGTTTTTGTATTTTTTTTGATACTTTTTGTTGTTATTGTTTGAGAGAGAAGGAGGTAAGTAAGTTATCTGTCAATTCTTCGTCTATTTCTTAAGATAAGATTTTCGATGTGAAGGTATTTTTGTTTGATCTTGCTTTTCTTCAAAAAATTGTTTTGTTTTGGCAATTTTAGGCTTTAGGTTGTTAAAAAAATTATTAGCTTGTCAAGCGAAGCATAGCGTAACTCATTTTTTACCTAAAAGAAAGGATTTAAGATTTAAGAAGAGTGCGACCTGCCAAAGAAATCCATTCAATGCAAGCCAATTTTTTAATAGTTTTTGTAGAAAAATGGTACTTTATTTTATAAATATTTGTAAAACTCAT
>JAQIWU010002336.1:0-12498 GCA_034696445.1 Isotomiella minor
AGTCCAAAGCTCTCCTTCCTTTCCTGTGCAAGCAAGCCTTTTTCCTGCTTGCTTTGCTTTTGCTTCCTCTCGAATTCGATCCATTTCACTTTCACTTCTCTCTTCGTTCTTCATACTACACCTTTTTGATGATGATGATGGGAAGAAGTGAAGTTCATTTTGCATTCATTTTTGAGAGTGAAATTAGAATGACATGGAATGCGTAAAATGATGGGACTTGAGTTTTGCACAAGCCTAGATTTACATACGCATTAATCCTAATCCTGGGGCAAGATAAGATAATAATGTCGAAATAGATGACCTGACCTGACCTTACGCTTTCAGGTACATAATAAAATGCGCAAATACCATCTTCATATCATCGTTTAATTCTGTAGTTGATGTTGATATTGGATAAAGCAATTAACACTCATTTAGAATTGAATTATTGTAAAGCTTTCACATTTTCTCATTTGGCGAATGCGTGATTTACATTGGAAACACCATACAGATTACAATGCATAAACGGCAGCTGGTCCGTTTGAGTGCGGTTTGTCTCATTCTCATCATCTGCTCATAATTCATCATGAACTTTTAGCCATTTCAATCGGTGACATTCTACACCTACTATGTGACGGGTTGTGGAGCAATATCCTATCCTACATCAATTTCTACATTTTACGTAACTTCCAGTATCTTGGGACAACTTTCCATGATATGCGGTTGCCAATAATTTGCGGGGCTAGTAGAAGAAACCTGTTGTGGACACTTAAAAAAGGTAGAAAGGACAGTGTACGAAGATAAGAGAATGAATTTGGGAGCGGCAGTTAGGTTCAACAAGTGTGGAGTAGGGCTACTCTGCCTTGGAGTGGTCCTTTTGCTGGTCTACACTTTTGGGGGAAAGAGAAACTCAGTCACCAATAACACAGAGGACAACCTTTTGTACAATGCCTTTATTCATTCCAAAGGGTTCTACTCGTCTTCCGAAAAAGTCACTCTCAAAGCGCTTCTAGCCGCAGCCATTGACATCGCAAAGAGAGGAGGGGCAGAAGTTGTGTCCGTGAGGAAGACTGCGGCTGACCTAACTGAGACTGTTAAAGGTACAACATACAATCTGAATGAGTCCGTACATAATCTTATCTTACCTTTTCAGGGAAGACAAAGGAAGGGGTGAAGGATTCCGCAACTGAAGGTATACAGCAATAAGTTTCCTATTGGAATTTGAATTTTACTCTTGTTTGATTTTAGGAGACTTCCGGAGTCACAAGGTGATGTTTTATGGATTCCGGAAGAGCTTTCCAAAAGTAAAAGTGATTTCTGAGGAACATACGGAAGTCCCTACTAGTTTAGCGGATGTAGTCCCGGCATCGATATCTGCGGATGCTGATGTGCTACTTCATATGCCAGGCGATGTGAGTTGAATGATGTGTTTCATTGGGAATGTAGAGAACAATACGGATGTGATTTTTTAGGACACGTTGGACGCTGACGACGTTGTGGTCTGGATAGACCCATTGGATGCAACGAAGGAATACACGGAGAATTTAGTGGAATATGTCACAACCATGGTCGGGATTGCTGTGAAGGGAAAGCCGATAATTGGAGTCATATATCGACCTTTCACAGACGAGGTTTTGAATTTACAATGTTGCCCTTGTTTCTTATATGATAATGTAATATTTGTGCTAAGGTGTTCTGGGGAGTAGTCGGGCACGGCAATTCACCCAACCTAGATGCGCGTTCCAATGACAAGGCGGAATCTCTCCGCATCATTGTTTCCAGGTCTCATGCCGGGAATGTGGCTAATTTCACAAAGACTGCACTAGCAAAAGAAAATGTGGAAATTATTCCTGCAGCTGGAGCAGGTAAGGGCAGTAACAGCGCATAAAAAAGGTTTACTATACTTCTTACTTGATACGCATAGGGTACAAGGTTATCGAAGTCATTCACAACAAAGCTGATGTCTACGCTCATGTGACAGCTATTAAGAAGGTTGGTCAACCAGAATTCTCTGTTTTCTAAGCTGGAATTTATTTGTAATCTGTCGATTAGTGGGACTTGTGTGCGGGACATGCGATCATAACAGCTCTCGGAGGGTTTATGACCACCGTGAATGACGAACCAATAGACTTTTCATGGCATACTGATCCCCTGAATACAAAAGGAATCCTGGCTTACATGCATTTAAACCCCTCAATCAAGAAGCTTCAAACAATCCAAATCCATGAGTAACTGCAACAAACTGTTCACGCCCGCAAAGGCTGTGACGAGAAAAATGGTGACATAGAGCAACTATATAGGGAAGAATATTTTCCTAAAGATTTTTAAAACTATTGCCAAAAGACTGACTGGATGTGACGAATGCCAAAAATACTCGAAACACTTTAATGTCGTAAATAAAGTGGTTAAACCATTTGTTTTAAAATACTGTCAAGTGTTTCTTACGAAATATTGCTTTCAATCGTCCACCCTCCTTCCGTGATTTATGACTTGACGCCTTCTCCCTCAGCTCTTCTGACAGGATGTCATAAAAAATTCTCTGACGTTGTCAAAGTTGGTGCTTTGCGAGGAGCCAGCATTCGCGTCTTTTCGTAAAGTGGTTTGAACAATCTTGAGAATGTCGTTAAACGCAGTCAAATTGTGTCTACATAAACAATTTTAAAACACAGTCAGTTTACAAATTGAGACAAAAATCGTTAGGCTTACATCATAAGTAAAACGGGTCCCAAAAGTTCATCAGTTAACAGCAAATGGTGAATATACGACCTGGTGTGCTTTCTACATGTGTAGCAGGAACAAGTTGCTGAGAGAGAGGTGAAGTCGGAAAAGAAACTGAAAAGGATAGACAGAACATAATATGTAACTTCTCTTCCATACAAAAGAGGAGGAAGCCTACCGTTTGTCCTTCAGGGAAATAACGCTGGAATCGCCAGCTTTAATGTTTGCATGCGATGTCAAACTATCTGCATTTGTCGATGGGCCATCTTCAACAACTTTTGTTACAGAAGCATCCATAAAATCACGGAATTTGTCAAGAACAAGGGCATCCCCAACATCGGTCATATGAGTTACACAAGAAGAGTCAAACAGATCAACCCCTTTACTTATTAAACCCAGAATCACTGGAACCGTAAATGGTCCAGGAACGTAGCGGGGCTTGTTCTCCGGAAGCAGAGTCAATATTTTCTCCAGGGTTGATAAATCACATGTATTGACTAACGAAGAACACTCGTCAGCATTCTTGCTGTCCGTTTTTCCAACTCCTTTGCTGTTGATCATAGGAAGTGCGAGTCCTGTAGTCAAAAATAAAAGAACTTTATTCAAAGGTCAAGCTAAAGAGTATTCCGTATCCATACCAGATATTGTGAACCCTGATGAGCAACCACTAAGTTCGACTATTTGCTGTACAGCCTTCACCGCCTCGTCCTCGTCCAACAGAAACCAAGAAGCCTCGATCGTGGCAAAACTGCCAAGGCCATTATCCCCCGCGGTTTTGGATTCTTCCTCCAGAAATCCAAGAGTTCGTTGAATCGACTTTTTCAGTCGTTTCTTCCCCGAGTTAGGAGCAACATCATAGTCACTTAAAACTGCATTAAACGGAAAGAGGTATAAAGTCATTGATTTAACGGATGACAATAGGATAATGTTTGAAAACTCCTGCCTTGGTGGACAGTGGCTTTGAAACCTTGTATAAGTCGGTTGAACTCTGCAAATTCCAGGCTGCGCTTTCCAGTCCGACTCCAAAAGGCGATCGAATTCCCATGATTATACCTGTTTACAAAATAGGTCACACATGACTGATGACTGCTGACAAGACTAAGCCAACAATAATACCCTGATCTCAAACGACTCAATGGATTATGTGGTGATAGGAAGGTCGGCCAACCTTTGTACCCCACAAACTCGTTGACCCCTTTCCCATACTTCCCCAAGGGTTCCGCAAATGTCAAGCACGAGTCCAACGTGATCAGCAGTGGGAGCCTCTGCTCAGGAAATACATGAGTACACATCACCTCCGATGTCAGGTGAGGCACACTCCCTGCCTAAAGCAGAAATAAAGTTAAGATGACATGATCAAAAAAAGCAAGTTTTGTAAAACCTGAGTGTGGACGAAGAAACCCGGCGTGAGCAATGGCACTGTGTCAGCAGAGCTGTTCAAGAACAATTGGCCAATCCGTCCCTTCTTTGCTGTCACTGACTCCACCACAAACTCACTCATCTTCTTTGTTGACATCGGCCAAAAAATCGTCAGCAGGGGATGATGGATCGAGTCACTGTCTCTGTTTGTTTTGTCTGGTGTCCGTCTGCTGATGAAAGGAATACACAGCTGATCCTGACTAAAGTGCTGCGCGATTCAAGAGTGTAAAATCATTGCAAAAGTCACGAAAATCGAAACATTGTTTTAACTTTATTTAATTTGTCAAAATTTCAGTTTGACGTGAAGACAAAAGATGACCAATTCCGTAACATCATCGTCAAAAGCCCTTCAACAAAAGAAATTCCGATGGACTTTGGATTTCACGAGTGCTCCGAGGTAAGTGTCTTCATTATCATCAATGTCAATTAATCTTTCTTATGTGCGTTTTATTATTGCAGAGGCAAAAGTGCGGACTTGCCCAGCCCCCCAGGGTTTAGTTCCAATGTGACCCACCATCATACCGAAGTGTCCCGAGACGTGGATCCAAACCTGATTGTCAAGAGAGCCTGGGACTTTGCCCTTGGACCCATTAAACAAGTCCCAATGAACCTATTCCTGATGTACATGGCTGGCAATTCCATTTCTATATTTCCAATCATGATGGTGGGGATGCTGTTCATGAGGCCGATCAAGGTATTCGCAAAATCAGTGGATATGCCATTATTCTACTATACTTTTACTTTGTTTGGCACAGGCACTCATTGGTCTTACCTCAGCATTTAAAATGATTGAAGGAAGTCATCACATTGTTCAGAAAATGGTGTATTGTTTGGGGAACGTGGTCAACTTGGGATTAGCCTTGTACAAGTGTCAGTCCATGGGTCTATTGCCTACACATACGTCGGATTGGTTAGCCTTTGTCCAGCCTCAAGAACGCATGGAGTACTACGGTGGCGGCTTAAGTCTATCCTAAAAGACCTAAATTTTCTGTCCTTCCCCAGAATTCTCATTGTTCACGAATAATATTGCAAATCAAGTCAACCTGTAAACGAATGTATGTACATATATCTTTATCGTGAATCTGTTGTAAAAATCTATAATCTGGTATCTTTACTTTGATGATATGGCATAAATTCCTTGTGTGGATGTTACAAAAACCAACTACATTAATTGCTCATTGTTTTTTTGGGGTACAGTTGCTGAAAGGTGATTATAGCTAATTGTCTCTCTTCCTCTTCCAATAATGTTTATGTTTCTTGAACACTCGGTTTGTTTCAAAAGGAGTTTCATGACTCCCGTACAAATTGTACATCCTTTGAAGAACCTATGTAATCCTTTGTTCATTCTCGAGAGTCAAAGTGTTAAATAGCTTTATAAAGGGGAAGTGCATGGGGTTAGGAATAGGAAAGAGGCTGGCCACACTGCTACTGCTCCTACAATAGCCTTAATTAAAGTAATTAGTATGGCTGATGAATAGCAAAAAAAAAGTTTATTGCCACTTTGAACTTTCTGTTTGGCCAAGCAGACTATATGTGGAAAAAAGACTACATTTGTGTCACACATTGACGTTTGCACATTCATAAATACCTACTGCTCTCACGTTAATTCATTCATAGTTGATGAACTTTTTATGCAGAGAGGAAAAAGAATATATATAGTCTTGGTGTAAAAGAGTTCTGTTAAGAATTTCCTCCTACAATTATTGACTCTTCCGTCGTCGTGTCCTCCTGGCTTCTTATTTAAAATTCACAATATGGCTTTTCTGCGTCCCACATCCACATCGTACTACACTTATAATAACTGTCTATCAATTGTTATATGCACAAGTAATTAACGGTCTTACGGTAGCAAAATGAATTGCTTCTACTGCTTAACTCTGTGTGAATACTCCCACACATCCACACATAAGCGAAGCGTCTCCCATTCATAGGCTTTTATAATGATAGTCCTCATCGCTTTTTCAAACCATTCAATTCAAACCGATATGCGATATGTAATGACAATTTTACCTTACCTCCTCATTCTCACCTTGTATGTATATTCATTATTGGGGACTTCTGGCTTATCCATTATCACTCATTCATTCACCGATCGAACCATGTTCATGCAACAACGGTTGTCGCACTTTACCCCATTAAAAGTCTGAACCATTCCTCTGGCACTTTGAGAGCTTCCTACTGGTTGTAGATAACTCAGAGTGGACCAGGATAACAGACAGTCCTGTGTGTGGGGATGGGTTGACGAGAACAAGGACATAGGATAAGGACAATCGACATCCACACAACAACTCTCGTAGAGGAAGATCCATAAACGGTATACGTATTTCTTTCTTAATTTCTTAATATTCTTGAGATGATGATGCGATGAAGCATCATTCTTTTTCATATTTTATCATCATTTTTCTGGCTTTCCTCAATCATCATCCCAAGAAGGCACAAGTGCGTGTAAAAAGTGTTTTAATCCAAACAAAGGGATGCAGTTGAGTGTGGAGTGGTAATAGTGGGAGTGCAGTGGTGATGATGATGATGATGATGAGTCAAAAGGGAAGGAAAATAGAGAAAAGAAGATCCAACTTCTCTAACAAAAACAAGCCAACCGCATCACGTCAAGTCTGCTTGCTCGTCTCGTCATATTTATTTCCCCTTTCATTCTTCCTTCTAAAACAAAAACAACAAAAAAAGAAAAGAAAAGAAGGATTTTTCAAAGTCAATAACTTCATTTTTTGGGTCCTTTTTATTGTTCGAAGGAGGTAGGATAGAACTGAAGAACTGAGAAAGAGTGACTGATTCGATTCAATTGACCCAGAATTTTTACACACTTTTACCTCTTCTTTGGTCAATAGAAAGTTTAATAATAATTTTTTTAGCGAGACATCGACTCATCAAACAATTACTTACACTTACACTTTTTTCTTCTTCTTCTGTCTGATCCTCCTGTCGGTCAATCATCGTAGGGGAGACAATGTCGCTCAATCTTGACAAGAATAAAACGGTCCTGGTCCATGCTTATAAAGAGGTTCTGGACGAAAGGAATCCCATCAATTGGTAAGGTCTTTTACATACTTTTCTAGTCGTAGTGACCTAAGCTTTGATTCTTTGCTTGTAGGGCACTGTACGGATATGATGCACAGACCTATGACCTTAACCTTGTCTCCAAAGGAGGTGAGAAAGAGGACACAAGTGCCGGAATCATCAATTGACAGTACTGTTCTAATTGTTTGTTCTTTACAGACGGTGGGTTGGAGGAAATGGTGGAAGACTTTAACAGTGGGAAAATCCAGTACGCTTTGTGTCGAGTCGAAATAAAGGAAAGGAATGTGGAAAAGATTGCAATTATTAATTGGCAAGGAGAGGGGGCACCCCTTGCTCGAAAAGTAAGTATGGCGCCCAGAATGTCGTCCACTTTTTACAAGACTTCTTATCCCAATTTGTGTGTAACACTCAAATATTGTGTTTCAGGGGATGTGTGCCAATCACGTGGATACTATCAGGAACTTCTTCAAGGGTGTACATGTCAGCCTTCATGCACGTAAGGAGAATCTGGATTTATGTTTAGTTGGGTTAGAATAGAATAGAGCAAGTGGTTTGAAGTCATTTTCATATTTAAGGAACCGACGAAGATGTAGAACCAGACTTGATTATGCAGATGGTCAGGTAGGGATCGTATACATACCTAATTTTGATCAGTAGTTGTAAACTCACTGCTGGATTTTACCATGAAATTGCAGTAAAGCGATTGCAGGAGATGGTATCAAAATGTCTTCCACCATTGAAGATACAGATCTTGGGCCCGTGGGCGCTATTTACAAGAAGGTGAACCCTCAGGAAGAAATTAATGCCAAGGCCAAGGATGACTTTTGGAGACGTGACCAGGCTGAACAAGAGAGGGTTCGGCGAGAAGAAAACAATCGACAAAGAAAGTTTTCTCAAGATGAAGTAAAGCTGCTGAGGAAAGAAAGCCAAGATTATTTTGACAAGGAAGAACGACAGTTGGAAAAGGAGAAGCAAGTGGCTGATCAAAAGCGTATAAAGCACAGCCCTTCGCCGTCACCGATGTCTCCTTCCCCCCAAGTCAATGGTTTCAGCACAGCTAATGGAAATGGAAATAAATCGAATTCGCCGTCACCAGTTCCACCTCATCAGCATGCCGGTAAAAGTACTCAAGCATTTTTTGTTTTAATGATATTTATTTTTAAAAATAACTTGATTTTCTGTAGCTGCAGTAAATAACTCTGCGGAGAGGGCTGCAGCCTTGCTTGCGTCCACTCCTATGAAAAACTCCAACTCGGACCTTGTAAGAAAGCGAATAAAATCGTTTGATGGTGGGAGCGGTCCAGTGTTTCCACAGGCAGTGACGACTAACAATAAAACTCCAAATCGGAGTTCATTGAAGAACAGCAATCAAACTCCACCTGCTTCCATCCCAATTGTGAGCGAACGATCCCCGAATTCAGCTCCAGTGAATGGCACGAGCAGTCTTAGCGTGTTGAAAAGAAAGCAAATGTTCGAATCAGGCAACTCGGCACCTGTGCCTTCACCAGATAAGGCGGTGTTAAAAAGAAATCCTGCGGAAGAAATTCGTCTTGCACAGGAGGAGGAGGCACGCAAGAGAGCTGAGTTGGAGCAAAAAGAGGAAAAAGTTGTGACAGAGGTAGCTGAACCTGTTTCGGAAGAAAGAGTTACCAGTCCAGTGGCCCATTTTGAACCACTCGTTACGCAAACCAGTATTCCACAGCAGCAGCAACAACAACCAGCATTCTTTAGTAATCCAACATCTCTGAAGAGTCCATCGCCACAGCCTCCAAAAACCCCATCACCATCTAAATTTACTGAAGAAATTGATGATTTTGTGGATCACATAAATAATGAGCCCGAGCCCTATTCCATGAAACAAGTCCAGCAACAACAACCCAAGGCAAATGGTGTAAGTTACAACAACACAAACAAAGTTGATGAGATGGAGATCGAAGACGCTTCATCTCCGGTTCCATCTGAAAGCAACGGAGATACCATTACCATAAACATCATTGGCGATATGGGTACTTGTGCTAGGGCATTATATGACTATCAAGCAGGTTTGTATTGTTTCCGATTTTTTCCCTTCAAAGTTTCTTAATATTACAATAATTTCTCATTTATACAATACATTAGCGGACGAGACCGAGATTTCTTTTGACCCTGGTGACATCATAAGAAATATAGAAAAAATAGATGAGGGATGGTGGGAAGGTAATTGATCTATCATCCGGTGAAACGTAATTCAGCCACGTCAATTTTTACTTTAATCGTAGGTCTTGGACCAGGCGAGCAGTACGGGCTGTTTCCAGCAAATTATGTGGAGCTTCTTAATTAATTTGTTGCAGTATGAACTGAATGAGCATGGAAGGAAGGGAAATAATGAAAACGGACACTGCGTTCAATATTGTACATGATCATCAACAACATACTTTCCAATTTATACAATTCGTATTGTCTTTTAGTATTATCACGTCATTTTAGACTTTTGTGTGGTCAACTTATCTGTAAGGCTACTAATTTTCCCATTTTGTACTTGACTAACGTATTGCTCACCATATAATTTTTATAAAAGGCGTAGTTTGTGTAGGAAAAGTAGAAGAAAAAGTTAATTTGTGCTCAAGCAGAAAAGTTTAGCGACCTGAGTCATGAATACGGTCAAATATTTCACTGTACCTCAACTATAAAGCGTCAATAACTAATCATCGTTCTGAGATTCTAAATTGCGTCGCTCACTCGGGTCAAGGTGTAGGGAGTTTTGTATTGTAGGTTGTGTGTGTATTGAGAATGAAACAGTTTCAAAGTGTCAAAAAAAGCTACTAAAGTCAAAGTGATGTCATTTACACTACTTCTGATTATTAGCATGTATGTATCGCGAATGAGTCTTAAGGACCAAAACCATACTAATGAGTATTTTATTTTTGTAGTCATTTTATTGTACCCCCGTTTACTTAATTTAATTGTAATAACGATTCTGTGTTGTGATTTACTTACACCATTCATTACTTTTGAAATGGCAGCTTACAACCGTGACTGATTTAAAAAAATGAAGAAAAAGAAGGCAATTAATTATGAGTATTCAATGAAGATGATGATGAACTGAAATTCCTCCGTAAGTTACCTGCTTATATACCAGTAGTAGAATAACAATGAATAACAATACTACTTAAAAATTGTACACATTTTACATGATTGATTATTACTTTTACTTACATTTATCATGAAAGAGGTGAAATAATATGGATTGTACTTTGTAGACGTGCAAGTGTAGGTGGTAGAGCTTTTAATAATAAAAAATAGTGCAGCTTGTGACATGGAGGGTTATTTATTTATCATCATAATTTGTCAATTGACATTATTTCTGACGTAAAACATGAATCTCACTCTGCCTCGGTGAGTGATGAAGAAGTCAGCAGGATGAGTCACTCATCTGTTTGTTTGTGCATCATCTGTGGATTAGCTGATCGTCATCAAAAAGAAAAGAGCCTTGATCGCTCATTCTCGTGATTAAAAATTAAATTCGTTGTTTCTATTTTAAATAATCTAAAGCAGTCAATTGTTGATTGAGTCATTGTTGTATTGAGAGCATTTGCAAGGGTCAAACTGCAACTTTTGAATTCTGTTTTTGGACTTTTCGTTCGTGAACAAAAGGAATCATGTCTATGTCATCGATGGAAAGTAAGACCCTTCGTTATTCTCTCGTATATCATTCTTGCTCCTTATCCCCATTTCTTTTACTACAGACCATCTCTTCAACATGAAGTTTGCGGTGAAGGAGTTGGAACGGAATGCCAAGAAGGCGGAAAAGGAGGAAAAGGCTGAGAAGTTGAAGTGCAAGAAGGCTATTGCCAAAGGGAACATGGAGGTTGCGAGGATTCACGCCGAGAACGCCATCCGTCAAAAGAACCAGTCTCTCAACTACCTTAGGATGAGTGCCAGGGTGGACGCTGTTGTGAGTCGAGTACAAACTGCAGTCACCACGAGGAAGGTGACGACTTCGATGCAAGGCGTTGTTCGGGCTATGGGTCAGTTCATTCTAGGTTTTGATGTAAAAATGTCTAATGTTTTCTCTGATGATTCAGATGCCGCAATGAAGTCACTTAACCTGGAAAAGATTTCAGGCCTTATGGACAAGTTTGAGAAGCAGTTCGAAGACCTGGACGTGCAGTCTTCGTACATGGAAAATACTATGAGTCAGACGACTACCACTGCCGTACCACAGAACGATGTAGATAATCTTATGCACGCTGTTGCAGACGAAGCTGGGTATGACGATTCAATGAATTTCTCAATTTGAATTGATCTAACTAATCATTTTGCATATCCTTAGCATTGAGCTGAACATGGAACTTCCTCGTGGCGAAACCGAATCCATTGCTTCCTCGCAAGTGTCCCAGGAACAAGATGAATTAACAGCGAGGTTGGCGAGACTTCGTCAACAGTGATTCAATTTCGATTCCGCATTAATTACAGAATGTATTTGAACCTAGATTGGTTGTACATTCAATTGTAAGTTAATCAGTCAGAGCATTTTTTGTAACAACCTTGGAAAACGGTTTAATAATATTTCATTTCAATCGTACGCCTGTCAACAACGATACCCTAAATAATATTGGGTAGCTGTCAACTGTATACTTATCTTTTCAGTAGCTGAATTCTACTTATAAATTCTAAGTTTACTTTACTCATTCATGTAAGCTACCATTTGTAAAGCGGAGGTGACGACAGACACTTATAAATAAACCGTTCGACAATCCTGAATGAAACATGTATTCAGTTGGCCACTTTTTCTTCCCGCATTGCTTCCCTGTGTTTATGGAGAAAGCATGAAAACACATAAGGAGGTAGGTATTGCATTTGACGCAAGTGAAGGAGAGAAAGGTTGGCAGCGCAGGTTTCTCCTTATAATTTTTGCATCTCGTATAGAAAGAGATCGATCGCAGGACCACCACCGTTCGTATACGTTTGGTCCTGGTGTAAAGAAATTATTTGAAAGGACACAAAATTGCAGGCTAATTGGTTTATAAAGTCAAAATGAAAAAGCAAAACGTACGAACACTTTCTCTGGTCATCACCACTTTCACGTACCTGCTTATCGGAGCTGCTGTATTTGACTCATTGGAGTCTTCTTCGGAACAAGCCATTAAAGCATCGATCGAGGGTAAGCCAAACATCTTTCTCATCTAATTGTAATGACCTGATCCTAATGGAATACTTTGTAGAAATGAGGGATGACCTGAAGGCTAAGTATAACATTTCTAATGAGGACTACGAGTGGATTGAACAAATGGTGATTGAGGCAACACCACATAAGGCAGGACCCCAGTGGAAGTTTCCTGGAGCTTTTTTCTTTGCCGTGGTGTCTAT